>CM077079.1:270704927-270960630 GCA_039513925.1 Platanthera zijinensis | reverse complement strand
TCGGCCCCGCCGGAATTCACTACTCAAGACGTTTAATGTGAGCGACCTATCTCCCTACAACCCGGATGTGCCCCTTTATCCCACACACTCGGGGGCGAGTGCCTCTCAAGGTGAGGCGAAGATGAAGTACACGGCCCCGTGGCGAACCCGGCAGACGGCCCCTCGGCGGAGGGAGATCCGGGGAGCTTGAATCATGTGGCTGGAGCAAATCGACCCGCTATGGAGGTCACAGCCATTTAATTCTATTATTTTATTCCTGTTGTTTTATTCCGGTTTGCGGATAGCCGTTTTGGCTTATTTTGAACTTCTTATGTTGGGTGTGTTGTTAGCCCTCCTCATGTTATAAGAGGAGGGGTGCTATGTTATTTTCAGCAATTTTTGATGAATGAGAATTGTTGAAGCCCGAATCCATCGCTTCCATCTTTCTCGCATGAGAAGAACCGAGTCGGAAGGCTCCCGCCGTCTCCCCCATCCTTCCCGCAGCGGAAGATCGCCAGACCCGAAGGTCCCCCTCGCCGCTCCTACGCAAGGTCAGAGAGGACTTAACCGCGCAGGAAGCAGCGATTAGAGAGGACTTAACCGCGCGGGAAGCAGCGGTTAGATACGGGCTTAACCGCACAGGAAGCAGCGGTTAGAAAAAGACTTAACCTCACGGAGGACCGATTTCCCTCTGATACCATGTGGATAAAACCTCAAACTTGCATACACTTTCTCAATGATCAAATACAAGGTATGAATACACATTTATATGAGGGAGAAAGAAAGAGAGACTGACTCATATGCATGATCTGGGACTAAAGAGGAGAGAAGAAGAAAATAAACAAATGGGCTCCATCATGCGCCTCTTTACATGGGCTTTTCAAACATATCAAAATATTTCCATCCAAGACAATAAACTTTACAAGAAATTCCAAAACAGTGTCAAAACAATAAAATGAAATGTAAGAGTGTTTGAGATACATGTTGATGCTGCTGAATACAAGCCATTGGTCCTCACTCCAACAGATAAGAATTCATAGCACGATAGGAGTCAGCAGCTTCAACTGGGCAAACTTCATGAGAATTCATAGCACGATAGGAGTCAGCAGCTTCAACTGGGCAAACTTCATGACGATCAATCAAGGAGCTCTCGATCAATGTAAAAGAAATAAAATGTTACGCATGTGTGCGCAACATCTTATGGTATTTTGTATCTTTAATTTGTATGTCATTGGGGTAAATGGTATGCGAGCTCCCTCCCCCCCCCCCCCCCCTTCAAATATAGGAGGTAGCTTGGAGTTTTAGTGATCTTTAATGTTTTAGGGCTTTGAGATCTCTCATTGCGAGAGGGACTTCTAGAAAGAACCAACCTCCTGAGATTGCGCACAAGCATACCTCGTGATTGTATCCAAATTCATCCGAGAATATGGCAAGTAAATTTTTCCACGGTAAAATTGGTCCTACCAAGCCTCCCTGCATGTGCATCGTGTGCCGCCGAGTTCCATTTCCGCCAATCGCATCGACCGCCTCCCCCGCACGGTCCGCGTCTTCCGTTTTCTCCCTCTAACGATAGCAGCCGTCTGCGACTCTTCTGCCGAGATTTCTTTCGCCGCTCTATTCTGCCAGGCCCTACTTCCGCCAATACTCCATCCATGATCGTCTGTCAGATCCCTCTTTTGCCGATTGACGTTTTCCCCTGCTACTTCCTCGCCTACTTACGGTCATCGACCATCGGCATCAGCACGCCTCGCGCCCTTTTACACAAAACATCCAGCTCCTGCGCCCTCTTCCACACAACTTCTAGCTCCTGCGCCCTCTTCCACACAACGTCTAACTCATGTGCCCTCTTCATGCATTCCAACACCCAACATTCTCCGCATTCAATCCTCATGCGCTCTCTCAAATCTCAAACTCCTCCGCTCTCTCTCGAATCACCAGCTCATGTGCCCTCTTCCCTCCGCCTCAGATCCTACGACCGTCACAACTCCAGCTCTTGCGGCTTCTGCGGACACCCCTCCGACGAGTAGGCTTCGCCCCTTGCTGCAGATCATTCGAGCCCTTCTTCTTTTCCTCCGCCCGTGCCCTCTTCTTCTTATGCCAAAAGACTATCACTCGATGGAATCCCGTGTGGAGGCCCTCGAACACCCCTCACCACCATCAATTCTCGGCACAAGTCCCAAGCCAAGCATTTCACTTCGATTATGGTCATGCTCCAAAACTTGCAACCAGACCAACACTCGGGCCTAATGTCGCCTCTACCTTGGGATCCCCCATCACATTGTCTCCCAAAGAACCTTCTTTGGGATTGCCTCCTCCGCATCTCCCCCGCCTCGACATTCCCACATTCAATGGGACCAACCACTGGGTTGGATTATCCGTGCCGAGCAGTATTTTGGCATCCACCATACTCATCTTGTGCAAAATGTCTCCACAACTCTTATCGGCATGGAAGGATCCGCCCTCCATTGGGTCCACTGGCTACGCTATAGTCCTCTCCCGACCTCACCTTGACAGCTCTCACTAATACACTTATTCAATGGTATGATCACCGCTACTCCAGCACCGTGATCGAGCGCCTTTGCGGGGTCCGTCAACATAAAAAATAAGCAATGGGTCCCACAATTAAAAGAACACAAATAAACAAAAGAAAGGTGTATGCTCTATTGGAGGTGAAATGATCTCGAAGACACAAATTGCCCAACCCATCTCTGCAATTGCTATGAAAGAGGCATTTGTCAAAGCTTTTGTGAACTCCTCATGCAAACAAGGATGGGATTGCACATGCATACTTCCACGGACTGGGATGTAGAATAACAAAGGACTCGGCGATGGTTGAAAGGGAGGGATGGTTCCAAAAAAATGCAGTAATAGCATTTGGCCATAAGCACCACAAGATCACTGACTACTATACCAATCACTCACTCTACTTTTCCATCAACTGTGTCTAAGAAAAAATCACTAAATAAAGGATCACCTGCCATGAAAATGAATGATCCACGACGACCATAATTTTTCAGATGAAAAATTTTTTTCTTAATACCTTTTCCAAATAAACTACCATGCAGCATAACTTGCACAGTTAAAGAAAGATACCCTGAGTCTAATGAAGGCTTAGATCATGATAAATTACCAAGTCATGTCAATTTGCAATACTTTTAATCTACCACGCACAAAAATGTTTCAGATGACTATCTAAATAAGAAATGTACTTACCAGGATCTGTAGTTAAAAAAAGCAACAAGGTCATGGCTTTAGCGTATCCAAGTTTTGAGATTACGGCCGACATGTCATTTTTTGGGGGAATCGTAACATTACCGTTGCAAGTGCCAAAGTTTGTGTTTTCCAGAAATGCGGCTGACATGTCAGACATGACGGCCCAGTATTGCGATTATGGCGGCTTGTCGCATTTTTAAATACTTTTATATTATTTATATTTAATTTACTTATTTCATTAGTTTATTACTTATATAATTATATATTATGACTTATTTTACTTCTCCTCAGCGTCCAACTCATTTTTCGTCTCTTTCCCGCTGGCTTCCCTAATCTCCCTCTCTCGCGATTTCTTACTATCTCGGCAGACGGCTCTTGTCTTCCTGGCTCTATGGTTCCGTGATTCTCTGGTGATTCTCGCACCAGGGTTGTGTTCTTCTGGTTGTTTGGATTTTGTCGTCGGTCGTCTTTCGTCTGCGCCTTTTTATCGGCACTGGTTCTCGACATTTCCTCATCTCCTCTCCTCTACTCTTATGTGGCACATCCCCTTGGCACCGTGAGTTTTATCTTTATTTTTTAAGTTATATTTGTTAATTTGCCGCATCTGGTTTTCGGCACTGTGAGTTATATTTGTCGATCTTCTTGGTTGGTTTTTCCTCGCATTATTTCCTCTATTTCCCTCACCCTTTCTCTATTTCTTTGATCTCTCTTCCTCTATTTCTCTCTTCTTTTTTCTCGGATTGCATTATGGCACCTTCTCGGCTGGCTATTTCCCTCTTCCTTCTTCCTCTACTTCTCTGTTCTCTCTTCCTCTATTTCTCTCTTCCTTCTTCTCGGCTGGCATTGTGGCATTGTTGGTGTGGGTCATGTGACATTGATGGTGTGGCAAAGCCTTATGACTGTGGGCTGGTATTGTGAAATTGCGGCTATGGCCAGTCCAGCAGTCCCTATTGCAGTCAGTTGGCATTCTGGAATTGTGGGCCTTGTGGCTGTGGCAAATTCTTATGGGAGTTGGTTGGTATTGTGGCTGTGAAAAAAATCCATATGGAAGTCGATTGGCATTGTGGCATTGTGGTTATGGCCAATCCTTATGGCAGTCGGCTGACATTGTGGCATTTTAGCAATGTGGTTGTCTCTATTCCTAATCCTCTCTTTCTTTCTATTTATCTCTATTTCTCTCTCTCCTCGTCCTCTACTATTGCAGCATTGCGGCAATATATGATGCGAAAAAATTTAATCATCTATGTTTTTAGACTGATCAATGATCATTGATTAATGATGACATCAATATTGTGGAAATCTAGATATAAAATATCACTGGCGTTGCCTTTTTAAATTTTATACTTTTTTTTGTAGAATGAATTCATCAGCGGGTTCTAACAAAATTCCTAGTGCTTCTTTCGTAGTAGGTCAAAATATTTGTTGGGCATTTGGGGAGAAGGTGACTCAAAATGATACCAATCAAATACGATGCATATATTGCAAACAAATTGTGAATGGTAGAATTACTCGTTTGAAGCATCACTTGGGGGATAAGGGGCAACGTTAAGACTTGCCCGACAGTACCAGCTGATGTTAAAGAGAAGGTTGAGGGATACTTAAATACTGCACAAGCAACCAAAAAGTTTAAAACTGAAAGGTTGCAAACAGCTTTGGAAGAAGTAGTTGTTGGAGGATTGGATAGTGACAAAGAAGAAGCTACACAAAGGAGTCTTTATGCAAGTGTAGGTATCAAAGGGCCTATGAATCAATTTGTCCAACTCCAAAGCGCCAAAACCAGCAAAATAGTGCAAACCACCATTGATAGCAAGTATAAGAAAAAAGCTAGAGATTGAGAAAAATGGAACGGTGCATGCTTGTATATTGCTAGATGGGCATACGAGACAGACATTCTTTCAATGTCGTGTATGCTACATACTTCCAACAGGCGTTGCATGCAATTGGGCTATGTGGACCAGGGATGAAGGGGCCAACCCCATATGAGATGAGAGAGAAATTCTTAATAATTTGTTATTTTTCTATAAGCTCATTGGTGGAGTTTTATGCAATTGAAACTCCAAATTTGAGAACTATGACCATGAGAATCTTAAATTTGACAACTAGTTTCTCCGATTATGAAAGCAGTTGGAGCACTTTTGAGATGGTAATTTACTTGTAGATATAAATTTTAAGATGATATTTCAATAATATTATAAAATGATAACAATTTTTAATATTTATTTATATTATATTTAGATTCATTCCAAGAAGAAGAATAGACTAGAAAGACAAAGATTGAATGATCTTGTATTTGTGAAATTTAATTCTAACCTGAAGTACAAATATTCTTATCCATCTAGAGACACATTGTCTGCAAAGAGTATTGATGAAGGAAAAGTTGTTGAGTGGTTAACGGATCCTGCTGATGATGTTGTAGATGATGATGACGAAGTGTTTCCTGGATATGGGTTGACTTGGACTCAGATTGGGGACATTGTAGATGTTTATGTGGGTTCTGCTTCTAGGAGAAGTGAAGGGTCGGCTTTAAAGAAGGTATATACGGCAAAAGCAAAAGAAAAACGGCCTACGTCGAAGAGGGATGAGGATGAGAGTTCTGAGGACATTGTTGATGCATTAATGATTTACACTTCCGAGGATTATCCAACAGAACAAGGATCTTGATATTATTTAAATGAGTTGTATTAAGTTAATTATTTTTTGACATGTTCTAATATTTAATTTAGTTTTTAGTTTTTACTCAAATGTTCGTTCATTGATTGCAGGAAAACAATATATATTTATATTAGAGTAACCAATTTTGTAAAGCAGTGCACTCACATTTTGGAAATAAGTTAAGGTTCGATTATATTTTTAGTTTAATATGATATTGTGATGTTGTATTACATGATTGAAAGTATATAACGTTTCTTTTTTATAATAAATTGGTTAGATATTTGTTGTTTGTTTAATTTTCTCATATAAATTTTAGTTTAGACTTGATTATATAAAATAATTATAATTTAATTAATAAATGAAAAATATTATGAAATATATATATATAATTATAATATAATAATCTGGCATTTTGAAATGTCCCCAATATATCCCCCGCTATCCGACATCCGACATAAAAACTCAAACCGACATGAGTCCGACATCCGACATCTGCAAGCTTGAGCCTATGAAGTCAATCTATCCGGATAGTGTCTAACAAGAAGTGATGATGATGTTCATACATCATCAGTACCAACAATGAGGGTAATCCAAAAACAATGTACTAAAAAGAATGAAATAAGCTACTGATAATACTTTATCACGGAACTTTGACAAACTGCAATCACGAAATATATACTTACGCAATGACGGGAAGAAATTTGCCAAATGTATAATAATGAAAGGATAAAGTTTATCATATTAATAACATGGCAGTTGAAACAGAACTCACTTTTCCCATATAAACAGCAGAGACGACATGCTGAACTGAATCATTGTCTTTATACTGAAGAGCAATAAATGGCAGTTGTCCAGTTTCAAGCTCATCCAGTAAGGGCTTCCATGCAGCCATTCTCTTAAGCTCCATTCTTTGCCTGAGCACAGTCCGTAACCGCTTCTCTGCCTGAAAATGACTAAATGAGTAACCAAAAAATACCATAAGTCAATAGACACACCTAGGTTCCATTACTTGCTCATCAAAGATGGGAAGAGAAAGTATAAGAAACTAGTGTAAAAAATAGTCAGCACAAGGAAATTGCAAGAAAAAGCAGCAAAAAAGGTTCAAAATAAACATCTAATAATATAATTATTGGCAGTTAAGTACTCCAAAGTTTGTCTGATTTTGAGTAGCAGTGCATAACTAGAAACTGCCTGGTATCGAGATTAGAGAGCCATGGGAATCTCTAAGGATTTGCTTGTTGGTCACATATTTGAACCAGTGCCATCTCTGAAATGCATTACTACCTGCAAAATAGCAGAGTTCTGAAACAGAATTTTCTAATTTACAACACTCATACAAATTAACTCATAGGAAAAAGTGTTCCTTGCAGAAAGAGGTAAGAGATTAAAGCTAAAGATCCATTTACAATCTATTAAGGCAGTGATTTATCTTCAGCTACTTCAGCATAATGATACATAACTTAAAGTCAATGGTTGTCTTAAGACGAGTGAAGACCTAGTCAATGGTTATTGTAAGGTTGTCAGGATCGAGATCGTAGGTGAGATCGTTTTGAGGTTGGATTGCATCGTAGGATCGGATCAAAGATCTCAAGATTCTACAACATTCATAAATTAAGACTAAAAATATAAAATTGAGCTTTGTATCATCAAATTACATGCTCAATTAACAAAAAAAACATTAAATTGAGCAGTATGTGAATAAAGTTGAATATATGTAATTAATTTCTTGCATTTAATTTTTCGCATTGCATTTCACGTGATATGTCATGTGAATCTCATCCTATATATGGATGCCTTTCTCTGGTATTAGAGTATGAATGAAAGTAATTTGATATTCTCCACTTTAGTATGATCCTCTGAGAATCGCCGCCACTCCCTCGTTACTTCTCTGAATCATTCTGCTCCACACTCTACTCCTATGTGTGGCTACTGTGGGAAGAAAGGAAATTCTAAAGACACATGTTATCGTCTTCATTCTCATCTTGCTCCACCTGGTCAGGGAACTAGTTCCCGTGGGTGTGGCAGTCACTATGGTGGTGGTTGTTCGTCTGGTGTCCACGCTCAGTATTCTGCCAATTCGACTGAAGTTTATGAAAACAACCACACTTTTGGGGGCCTTTTTGTTGAGTTGGAAGCCTTCTGTCGCATGTTACGCTCCCATTCTAATAGTGCCTCCACTGATTCCGCAGCCGCCTTTGCCACTTTAGGATCCCGAGTGCCCATGTTGTGTCTTCCTGCCACTCTGAGTGGATCATTAACTGAGTGCCACTAATCGCATGACCGGATCTACTTCAGGTTTTACCACTTATACTACCCTCTTTAGTCGGGATAAGGTTATTGCTGTCAACGATTCTCTTTCCTCAATTGCTAGAAAGGGACCAATTTCTTGTTCTCCCGGCCTTTCTCTTTCCTCTGTCTTACATGCCCCTTTGTTTCCAAAAAATTTATTATCATCCATTAGTCATTTGACACACTCGTTAAAATGCTCAGTAACTTATTTCCCTGATATTTGTGTGTTTCAGGATCCGGCTACGAAGCGGAAGATTGGCAGTGGTAGGAATGTTGACATACTGTACTTGTTCAACCAGCAGTTATCTCTTAGTGCTCTCTCCACCACCTGTGCTTCTACTCTCCATGACATTCGGCGATGGCATCGTCTTCTTGTCCACCCATCTGCTTTATAGCTTACCAAACTTTTATGTGTAGTCTATTGTTTAATTAAGTCGTTTACATGTAATACATGTGAACGTTCTAAACATGTATGTCATCATCTCTGTCATTTTCCGTTTCCTAGCTCTTGCCCGTTTGAAGTGATTCACTCTGATGTTTGGAGCCCCTCCCATGTGTTATCTTTATTTGGCTATAAATAGTTTGTGACATTTATTGATTGTTATTCTCGTACTACATGGCTCTATTTGCTCCAACAGAAAAGTGAAGTGTTTACTTGTTTTTGCTCTTTTCATAAAATATTTATGACGCGGCTTAATGGGACTATCCGGGTGCTACGTAGTGATAATGGTGGGTAGTATGATGATCAAGGGGTTTTTAGTGTTTGTCTTGCCGAACACGGCATTCTTCACCAAACCACTTGTGTCAACACTTCTACTCAAAACGGCGTGGAGGAACGGAAAAATAAACACTTACTGGAGGTCGCACGATGTTTGTTGATTAAAAAGAACCTTCCCAAGTCCGATTAGAGTGACATTGTTCTGATTGCATTCCATCTCATTAACCTTGTTCCTTGTTGCTCTCTTCACTAGGCTACGCCCCTTTCTCGTTTATTCTGAAAACACATTGTTCACTCTTCAAACATCTTTTATCATATCTTTGGTTTCGCATGTTTTGTTCATGTCCATACCCCTCATCGAGATAAATTGGACACTCATTCACTGAAATGTGTCTAAAATCAAAAACAATAAATGTGAAATCAAAAAAAAATATGTTGGAAAAAAAAAAATCGATCGTATAACCTTAAACCAGAGTCACTCCTTTATATATAGGAGTAACAAGAGCAAAGCCCTAAATACATTAAACAAAAAAATAATAGAAATTTTAACACTCTCTCTAAAGTTAG
Organism: Platanthera zijinensis; assembly: GCA_039513925.1. Lineage (NCBI taxonomy): Eukaryota > Viridiplantae > Streptophyta > Magnoliopsida > Asparagales > Orchidaceae > Platanthera > Platanthera zijinensis. The sequence continues at coordinate 270,951,212 of CM077079.1, read as the reverse complement.
GCTTGTGATATCTGTCAAACCCAACTTGCCCATAGTGTTTCCAAAAACTTTGTAACTCAACCCCTTAATGAGAACATCAGTCAGTTGTTGATCAGAGGGGGTAAATGGAGTGCTCACAACCCTTTCACTATGTTTTCCTTGATGAAATTTTTCTCAACTTCAACATGTTTAGTGCGGTCATGCTGAATAGGATTGTGTGAAATGTTGATAGCCGCCTTGTTGTCATAATAAAGTCATATGGGACCCTTATTTTGGATCCCAGGTTCGAACATAAGGGACTGAATTCATATTCCTTCACATATTCCATGAGTCATAGCTCTGAATTCGCTGAAATTGGGCGAATTGGGCGCCTAATTCGCTGATATTGGGCGAATTGGGCGCCCAATTCAATGAAATTGGGTGAATTGGGCGCGTAGCTACGCCTTGGGAGCGCCTCAGGCACATCGCCCGCCTAAGCCTTGTTGAAAAGCAACGGAGTGCGCCCGGCCCCCAGGCGCGTCTAGGCACGCGCCTTGATAACATGGGTCATAAGTCACATAATGAGATAAGAGATGCTGAGAGGAAGCACAGTTACTTTCACAACCATTAGACGGATGAGGCTGTGGTTCTAGTATGATGTGTGAAACTTGATTGTTGGTGCCCCTGCGTGGACGAGTGTACACCTGCAAAGGAGGAATAGGATGAGGAGGCAATGTCGGAGGCAGAACAACCAGACTAACAAGAGAAATAGAAGATTGATAGGGAGGAGAAATAGGTAAAGGAATAGAGGGAGAATTCGCTTCCATGGTAACAACTCACCTTGAAGAGAACTCCTATAATAAGATTCGGGTTCATAAAAAATGATCCATGGAGACAAGTCTTTCGAGTCACGGGATGAAATCACTTGAGCCTATTTGAGTGAGATAGTATCCAATAAAGACACTGAACTGCACAGGAGGTCAAGTTTGGAGGTGTGGTGCACGATGGACAAAGCGCACACACCCAAAGATACGTGGAGGAAACATAGTAAGAATAACGTTGACAGTGACCAAGGGGGTTTTGTGATGAAGGATACAAGTAGGTGTGCGGTTAATAAGATGCGCAATCGTGAGAATGGCTTCCCCCAATAATATTTAGGAAGGTGCATCCGAAGTAAAAGACATTGAGCAACCTCAAGGAGGTGTCGATTCTTACGCTCAACAACCCCATTCTGAGTAGGGATATAAACACAGGAAGTCTGAGAAAAATACCAAAGTCACTGAGTAGCATTAGTAGGGGAAACATCAGAATTAATAAACCTCAAAAGGAGTAGTACTAGGAGAGGAAACATGAGAAAGAGAAGCCTGTTTGTGCTTATTATGTTCACAAATATCACAAGTAAAATGATTAAACAAAGAGTTTGACATAGCAGGTAACAAAAGCATCATAACAGGGATAGACAGATGTCCTAGGAGATAATATCAAGAATCCAAATCGGAAGATGAATCCACATAAAGAGCTAGCGGGGGAGGGGTATCCAAGCTAGAGGGATCAAACCGGTATAGGTCGTCGCACAGCTTACAAGAGTCAATCACCATCCCCATCTTCGGGAACTGAAAGATACAAGAAGAAGGAAAAAACGTGACGGAGCAATTCATAGAGTTAGTCAAGTGGATAATAGAAAGAAGATTTTGAGTGAACTTAGGAACATGAAGAACTGAAGAAAAAGTGAGAGAAGTGTAACACCCCTTCCCAGTATTTCAGAAATCAGTCGTCCGGCCGGGTCAGCGATATAAAGAAAACTAGAAAACAGTATTAAAACTAATATGCAGCAGGTAAAAGAAACATCTACTAAGAAATTTAAAACCTTCAGCGGAAGCTAGGAAAATAAACTAAGGGTAAACACATACCTCAAACTGAATTCATAGAGCCACTAACATGAATAGAATTGAATTAACTGAAAATCTGGTTAACATTAATAGTCTGATACAATATAGATAAAACATTAATAAATTACATTAACCACATCTACAAGAGTATACTGGAATTAAGGAAACTGAAGGGTAAAATACTACTGACTGATACCACCATAACGCTCATCCTAGGCGTAGTTTCCCACCTGGGTCACCGGAGAAACATTGTCCACGAGGGGTCAGAGTAAAGAAAAACAATTCCCTTAGTGACACTAAAACAAATTTATATATGAATGCATGCATGCCTTTAAAAATAGTCTCGTGCACTGAAAACATTTTATGTTATATGTTATGCATGCTTTTCCTATACTTCCTGGTCAACACAACTATTAGTTCTATATTCGTGATTTTTCGTCATTTACCCAAATCCTGACGTTTACTAACTAGTGTACTGACTCACGACAGGTCTATACTTGAGTTCTATGTGGCTTCTAACCTGCTCATCTACTAGGAAGGCTCTAGGCAGAGTAGCTCCTAACGCGCACTGAAACTGGCGACCCGAGACCATCTTACGAACTCAACTGTTCTAGTGTCGCGCGGACACGGTCTCGAATCTACTAACTGTCTCAAAGGGAAGTAAACTCACAAGACTGTACTGCTCACAAGATACCATATGCCTTATGAGAAAGGTAGTGCGCCTCTACCTAGCACGGAAAGACTTGTGTGCTCATTGACCTTTCGGTCTGATGCTACTCTGCTTGGGATATCTCTTTTGGTGAACTACTGAGCGACCATCGACTTTCTCATGGTCGACTTGAAGGGACATTTGCGCCCTTAGTTGGACAAATTCCAAACTTACGTACACGGGTAAAGTTTCGTACTTAAATAACTGTTTATGACTTTACTAACGTGGTTATGGAAAAAGGCGTTATCCTACGCGTTTCCACGATAATTTTCCTACTACCACACTTTTCTATGCATGGTTATGATGCTTGTACGAAACCTACTCATGCGAATAAAAATATAATTACTTGATATGTCTAACTAAAAGAAATTAGAATTTCCTTACAGCGGTGCTGCGGCGCTCGTAGACTCGGCGCGGCGACATTAGCTTTTCCCACGAAAATCCTACTGTCTGGGACTTTCAGAGTGTTGCCCCGAGGCCACCGAAGTCCTGAAATCCAAGGCAACCTTAATTTCATAATTTTCCCTTAAGGGATTCTCCGTGGAAAATTTCTATACAACTAAGGTTACCAAAAACACATGTTAAACTTCATAATTTACCTTTACGTATAGCGATTGAGGCTCTTAAAGCGTCCCACACAAATTCCGCGGTGAACCACGAACACCAAACCTAAAATAGGGGAATAGGAACAAAAATTAGTTTATCCGAACTTCCAAATCGAAGGATCTCCATGAGGGAAAAGAGACAAGGGAGGAATCGACTCACCGGAAACAAAACGAAACTCAACCTCCACCGGCTAGGGTTAAACCCGTTTCTCCCACGGCCAAGGAAGGAAGAGGAAGGCTCATCGATGCCTGCAGAGGAGGGAGGAGAAGTCGGATTTGCTATCTGGAGAGGAATCGGCCGCCGGCTAGGGTTGCAGAAGGCGCTGGGAGGGGCGTCGAGGTGGATCGGCGAGAGAGGGAGTTGTCGGGCACTCTTGCGGGTTTGTGGTTTCCTCCCGTAAGAAAAAAAGGGGCGTGCGGGTTTTATCGGGCTGCAGCGGTTTTAATCAAACCGTATGAGGAGAAGGGGGAAAATGCTATTGGCACCCAATGTCCACCCAAAAACAATTTATTAAACGGCTATCGGCACACCCAAACTCACACTAATTCTTTTGAATACTAACCGAAATCGTCGCGCGCGTCGATTCTAAAATAACAGGCGTTACGCACTATTCTTAACGCACTTAACGAACTAACGGTCGCTGTCATTAGGAAAAGTAACATTATACCTTGACGACGCGCTGCCTCGATCAAAATTCGTCGCAACTCGGCCCTACAATTTTAAATAAATTTCGCGTAAAAAATTAGGATGTTACAAGAAGAGCGGGGAATGGATCCTTTTCTAGCAATAGAAGAAGAGGATCCATCAGCAAAGCTGACTTTATCCCTACTATACAGAGAAGAGTATGACACAAAACCTAAGGCGGAACCAGTCATATGGTCAGTGGCGCCACAGTCAATAATCCACTGAGTGGAGCGGGTGGTAGCAGAATGAGCATTGGGTGGCCCTTGGTGGGCATAAGAGGAAGATGAAGATGGAGATGTCTCGGATGTGTGACCAAGCATCAGACAACGGGACGTCTGAATCTCATCAGAAGACAGAGTGAAAGTAGCACCGAGAGTAATAAAACAGTCATGGGAAGTAACATCGTCAAAGGCATCTGAGAGATGAGTAGATCTAGGTGGAGGTGGATGACCAGGAGAATGACCATAGTCACGGCCACCACGAAAGGCAGGTCCCCCTCTTGAAGGAGGAATGTTGTGAAGCTTGAAGCAAGTGTGCCTACTCCTTAGTACGACGGGCCATCTATTCTTTGTGGTGATGTCGGGTGATTCCATGGCGGAGAGCTGGTTGGGGTGTGCGGGTCGCATCCCTGATGAAAGCATCCTGGTGGTGATGCTGGGTGGGCCCCGTGGTGGTGATGTCAGGGTGGCAGGCAGGTGTGACGTCTGTCCTTCATCACCTCCTCTAGCTGATGAGCCGTGTGCAAAAATTATTCCCTCAAAACGCACTCGTAACAAGATCTCCCTAGGTCAGATTATCACCAAATGATTATATGATAAAATCTAAGTTGGATATATTTTTTACTTCCACATTTGGGAGACAGATCCTTAATCAAGTGAAAGACTTAAAATTTCAGGTGGGAATTATTAGGTATAATGCTTGATTCATCTAATGATGTATCTATTTCTCTTCAATTCTTTTTTGTTACTACTTTGCAAGAGCAATTGAATTATTGTGGTGTAACTTTCATTTGTCTGATGCTTTCATGCTTCCAATTTTCTAGCCATTATTTTCCAGTACTCTATTATCAAACTATCACCTGGGCTGAATTTTCTGTCTAATTAAGGCCAATGGCTACTTTTTATGTGCCAATGTAAATTTTGTGCATCATAGAGTTACTTTAGAAAATCCTAGACCTCAAGTCGCCTAAGTCTAATATTCATGCTCACTCGAACTGTATTCAATTTCACTACCTTTTAATTTTCATCCTTATTAGAATTCTTCACTAATTTGTTTGCTGAACTTCTATCAGCTTTCTATGGATATTTTAAGGAAATATGATTCTCATAATGTGTAGCAGTGCTAATGTTTAGTAACTACTTTGATTTCCCACAAATCTCATAACTATTTGAACTATGATCACCAATCCATTCATTTTAGCTAGTGCTAACACCCTTTTTGAGGTGGCTTCCAACTGGTTTCAATTCCAAAATAAGAAAATATTGTACGACATAAGCCAATCAGGTTTGTACTATAAAAGAAATTTCAGTATGAACAAGCAAAATGTGCACCACCAAACCCTTAATCAAGTATTCTTAAGTTTAAGGGAGATAATTAAGAAGAGCTAATAGAACATATAAGTCAAAATGAGCAGGCAAATACATGCTTGTACAAATCAAACCTTCAAATAGACAGTAATCAGCAGATGTCTTGCTATACATGCACAAATACAATTTTCATAGGCAGCAATCATGTTAGATAAAGTGTTATTTGATAGCTTCAAAATTCAAACAAACCAAAGTAAGGTGATGCCTAAGTACATCGTGTCTTTCTTTATAGTTTCATTCCAAGTCTTTATTAGTCTACCCCTCCCTTGTCTAACATTCCTAGTGACTAGACTCTCACAACGCCTAACGGCCTAACGGGTGCCTCTAATGATCTCCTTTGTACATGCACAAATAATATTAGTCGAGCTTCTTGCATCTTCTTTGCAATTGGTGTTACTCCTGTCTTATCCCTGATACATGCATTCCTAATTTTATCCAGTCTCGTGTGTTCACAGTTCACACATGTAACATCCGTAAGTTGACACGAAAATAAAATTAAATTGCAGGTTCCGATATCGAGCAAATTTGATCGAAACAGTGTCTCATTGAGGTGCAATTATAGTATGGTCGAATTGTGTTCGTTAAGTTATCAATCAAGTGTAGTTGTCTAACAAAAAGAAATATATGTCCACGTCGCATGTTAGTGTTGGCATGATGACATGATTTTGTTTAATTTCTAATTGATGGATAGGCAATGGCAACTATGTAATCAAATGAAAATGACTAGTAAATTGCATAGATGCGTCAGTTCGAACCCTCCTCGACGGTTTCTGAAACCGTCTGTGTGCAACCACTCGTTTAAATCTCGCAACCCTTTTAGAAACTGCAGCTCGTTTCATCTCTGGATCGGATGCTCGGCGGGTTCTAGTGCGAGAACTTCCAGACGAAGCCCTAGATCCCTCAGTCGATCGTTATTCTTCCCTCCGGCGACGTCGAAGCAGGAACCACTCCCCGTCGACGAGTTTAGCGTGGTTTTCCAACGGTCGAGGCGCCATTATCGGCGGGCATGCTACAGCCGAGAGTTTCCTCCGGCATGCTCCTCTATTTTCCTAGCCTTGTTCGACCCTTTCTCTTCCTCCTCCGAGTCAGAAATCGAGGATCCTTGCTAGCAAGTAACCCTAATGTTACCTTCTGTGGTTGCTCCCAGAGTGGGATGATTTTTCGTCACCCTAGTGTTGAAATTTCAGATTAGTAACATGGTGCGTGGGTGGTTTATCTTCTACAGAAATTTCTGAAGCCTTCAACAAGGCTCCCCAAGCGAAACAAGTGGTCCTTCGACCCTCCGTTTTCGTTTTCGCTCAGGTTATGAATTGTTTCTCCTTAATTTCAGTCACTTTGTGTTTTAAAAATTTCTTATAGTGTGTGGAACATTTTTGGGTGTGGTTCAAAAATACCAAGCTTAGCCGAGGACGTTTTGCCTTCGTTTTAGAAATAGTAACTCTCCAATCGGAGAAGTGGTAAGAGTTCTCCCTTCGTTATAAATTATTATCTCATAAAACCTCGAGAAATATATTATAGTGTTGATGCCCTTGTAGGTCCTTGAGGAAATAAGCCTTCTGGTTACCTGAAAAACAAATTAATATTTCAGACATTTCTTTTAGAACAGTATGCCGCCTCGTCAAGTGTACGAACGTCGCAGCACCGCTGTAAGAAATCCTTATTTTTTCTAGTTAGACATCAAATAGCTTGTTTAGTAGTGTATATTATAATTTAGTAAAATTAATATTGTCATGTAGAACAGCTACTATTATTAGAGATGTGTAGTTCTATTATCACTTAGCTAGTATATGACGTTCGTAATTAAATTATAAACAACCCAAATAGTTGGTCCATACGAATCACATATAAAATACTCTTATATATTTACGAACATGAGATATTGACTTAAAAAATATGTTTTCTAGTCGAGTAAATCAATATGATGAGTTGCCTTCACTACGCACATATGTTCACAAGCTGAGTAGCACTAGTTAGAAGATGTTTAGTGGCACGCTGGAGATTTCCTCCCGTGTTTGATAGAGGCGCACTATCTTTCTTGTGGGATGTAGTGAACCCTATGAGTCACAATGTTTGAGAGATATGCCACGATTTAGAAGAATAGTAGATTTGAGTCTGTGTCCGTGAGACACTAGAACACTTGAGTTCGTTAGTAGGACTCAGATCGTTAGACTAGTATTGTGCGATATGAGTTACTCTGTCTAGAGCTTTAAAGGAGCACAATCATATATGACTTTAGAACTCAAGTTTAGACCGAACCTTAGAAACTCATAGTTAACCAAATAATTCGGAACTTGAATAAACTGTGCAAAAAATATGATTAATTAGAACGATTATTTATCTTGTTAGTTTTAATTTAGAAAATCATGCATAGTACACTAGCAACTAGTTTTTCTATAGCACAAATTATTTTTAAAAGCATATTTTTCTTTCAAAATAATTTTAGTGTCACTAGAAAAAATAATTTTTCTTACTCTCCATTTGCGCTGACCCATCTTTGGGTTTGTTTTTACAGGGGACTCAGGTGAGAAGTTGCGCCTAAAATGAGTGTGTTTGTGAAGTCGTTCATATAGTTCGTTTTTTTTTTCCTTTCAGTATTGTATTGTTTAGTATTGAACACTTGTAATATTAATGTTTAAGAATTTGTGTGTACCAGAAATTGTGTAGTATTACAGATATTCAGTGGTTTGGTCTTTTTTCTTTCTAGTGGCTCTGTGAATTCAGCTTGATGAGATACACTTTTACCCTTAGTTTCATCTTCAACTTCCGTTATAAGCTTACTTTTCAGTTTCTTTTCAATTATGTCTGTTATGTACTAATTTTATTATTGTTTTTCAGTTTACTGTTTATCGTTGGACCTGGTCGGGCGGCTGATTGGTTGCTAAATTAAGTTGGGGTGTTACAACACATCCACCTAAGCATTCTCATCTCCGCAACTCTCATTTTTTGCTCATGTACACAATTAGCTGCCCAACACTCAAAACCATAGAGCATCGTTGGTCTAATTGCAGTACAGTAAAACTTGCCCTTAAGTTTTAATGGTACCTTACGATCACATAAGATCTTTGGCGCGCCTCTCCCCTTCAACCAACCCGATTGGATTCTATGTGTCACGTCTTTATTAATACCTCCGTATTTTTGAACTATCGATCCAAGATATTTAAAACACTCACTACGGGAAATATTTTGATCACCCAACTTAATAACGAAGTCATCCGCCCTTCTTGCACTGCTAAATTTAACCTCCATATACTCTGTCTTTGCCCTGCTCAACATAAAACCCTTCTTTTCTAAAGTGTCTCGCCAAGATTCAAGTTTTGCGTTTACACCCTCGCGCGTCTCATCAACCAAAACGATATCATCCGCAAACAATAAAAACCAAGGTATTGATTGTTGGATGTCTGGTGAGCTCATCTAAGATAAGGGTAAAGAGATATGGGCTTAAAGCTAAACCTTGATGTAAACCAACAGTGATAGGAAATTCCTGTGTTAATCCTCCAGATGTCCTCACCCTTGTCATTGAATTTGTATATATATCTTTGATTATGTCAGTGTATGATACATTTACACCTTTCTTTTCTAAGATTCTTCATAAGATCTCTTTTGGAACTCTATCACAAGCCTTCTCAAAATCGATAAATAGTATATGCAAATCTTGGTTTCTTCACGGTAGTTGTCAATGAGTCTCTGTCAGGGGCTCGGTTGGGAGAAGGGGAGAATCGGCCGTAGGCCTCCGGAGTGGAGGAAGAAATGGGAGAGTAATCAGAAAGAAGAAGAATAGAGTAAGAGAGAGAATGAGAACGAGAGAGAGGGAGAGAGAGATGCAGGGGAGAGAGAGAGAAAAAGATACTTTATTATTTCAAGGATAAAAAACTAACTATTACAGACTAACTGCTATTTATAGTAATTAATGGACTGTTAGTCCTAATACATTTGATAACGGTAAAATAATTACCGGCTCTGCTTTGGCTTGGAAAAAACGCTTGATAATCTGATGATGTCATCTGTCGCCTGATGCTTATCCTCCTTTATTTGGCCGGCTGAGATTCTTCCAAGTGCTGGCTTCTTATACTTGATCAAACACGTGGCCTTAGATCCTAACAATGTTGTCCCCATTTAAACTAACGATGTCCTCATCGTCTTCATTTTTTTCTTTGCATTAGGGTTAAGTTGGAGAAGGAGCGGCGCGTTCATACTAAAGGAAGCTGGAACCTGGTAGCTGGAACTTGTGGAGGAAACTACTGACGAAGTCTCGCCCCTCCCGGAGAAACTAACTGCGGTCCAGGAATGAGCGGTATAACCTTCTAATTTTTCTGTGATGGTTGTTGGGGTTGCCGGTGAGTCCGCTGAGAGCGTTTACGGTACTGATTCCAAGTCGTTGGTAGCAGATCTCGGAGATCTGCTTCTAGAGGTATGGAAGTATGTTCTCGCGCTGCTTGTTGTACATCTATAGGGAGTGTGTCCAAGTCTTCCCGGGAACTGTCTTCGGGTGGGAGATCCTTCCACTGGACTAGCCCTTGCTGGATCACCAGATTATTGCGAATAATCTGTCGTAAGAAAACCACTACTAGAGGAACATGTATTGGCATGTTCTTGTGGTTGTGCTTTGGTAGGGGCATCACATGTGTTGTCTCGCGTCCCTTATAGGCCTTGAGTAGTGAAACGTGAAATACAGGATGTATTTTGCAGTCTTCAGGTAGTTTTAGTTTATAAGTTGTTACTCCCACGACTTCCATGATTTGGAAGGGTCCGTAATAGCAGAGTGCTAGCTTCCTGGAGCTCATTCTGTGTAGGGTGAGTTGTTGGTAGGGGTGTAATTTTAATAACACTCAGTCATCTATTTGAAAATTCTTTTTTGTCCTTCGTTTATCTGCAAAGGTCTTCATACGATTTTGAAATTGTTGTAGATTTTCTTTCAGCTGGTGAATGACTGCATCTCTGGTTTGTAGAGTCAGCTCCATTGCTTCATTCATGGTGCTCCCTGCACAGTAGGTAAGAAGCCTAGGGGGCGGCCGACCGAACATGGCCTCAAAAGGGGTCATGCCGATCGATGTATTTAGGGATGTATTGAAATGAAAGTCTGCAAAGCTTAAATAATTAGACCATTTTTTTGGGTGGGTATGGGTAAACATTCGTATATAATGTTGTAGGCACCTATTAGTTCATTCTGTCAACCCGTCCGTTTGCGGGTGGTAGGCCGAACTATAATGCAGATTTGTGCCTTGTAAGGAAAACAAGTCTGTCCAGAAATTACTTAAGAAGACAAAATCTCAGTCACTGACTATCGACGTTGGTAGACCGTGAAGTTTTCCTACTGATTCCCAAAATGCTGATGCTGCATTTGGTGCAGTTAGAGGTGGAATCAGGGGAGCAAAATGTGTTGCTCGTGATAATCTATCTACGATCACCATGATGATTGTGTAGTTGTTGGATTTTGGTAGTTGGATTATGAAGTCCATTGTGAGGTCGGACCAAATAAGTGTTGGGACGGGTAAAGGCTGTAAGAGGCCATATGGTAAGTGATTACTTGGTTTGGCCTTCTGACAGATTTCGCATTGTTTAATATAGTCTGTGACGTTTTTTTTCATATGAGGCCAGTGGAAATTATTCTTAATCCTGTGCAGTGTTGCTCTTATGCCGGAATGGCCCCCATAGAGGGTATCATGTGAATTTGTGATAATTCTAAGAATGATGGGTGAGTTCTGCGATATAAATAACCTATGCTTAGATAATATTGTATTCCTTTTTTGTGTCCATTCAGACCCTGAATTTGGGTTGGACTGTATTTCCCCCAACAATTGTTGGGTGAATTGATCAGTGGCATAAGCCTGCTCCAACCCCTCTAATAACTGGGAATCGGGTGCTGAAATGGTCAGTGGATATAAGTGAGTCTGATCCTGTAGTGTTGCTAATGAATCTATTGTGGTGTTGTCGGTGTGTTCCGAACAAGACCGTGATAATGAATCAGCCACCACATTATTCTTGCCTGGTTTATATTTAATCGTGTAGTTATACCCAATGAGTTTTGCTAAAAACATTTGTTGGTTTGGTGTATGTAAGTCTTGGGTAAGTAGGTTGTGCAAGCTTTTGTGATCGGTTAATATTTGGAACTGATGTCCAAGTAAGTATTGCCTCCACTTGGTAACGGCTGACGTGACAGCGTACATTTCTCGTACGTATGTCGACTTCTCTTGCATAAGTGGGGTTAGTTTCTTACTGTAGTAAGCTATGGGTTTGTTGGTTTGAAGTAATACCGCGCCTATTCCTGTGCCAGAAGCATCGGTTTCTATGGTAAATGGTTCAGTAAAATTTGGTAATGTTAAAATGGGCTTTAGATATTAAGGCCTTTTTTAAGGTATCAAATGCTATCTTTGTGTGATCGTCCCAATAAAAATTATTCTTTTTAACAGGTATGATAAGGGTGTTGCTATAATTGAAAAAATTTTAATGAATTTTCGGTAAAAACCTGCTAAACCTAAAAATGCTCGAACCTCTCTTTGGTTTTTCGGTGTGGAATAAGCCTCTATGGCTCGGGTATTGGTGCTATTGGGAAACACTGTTCCTTTGGTAATACAATGACCTAAAAATTCAATTTCCTCTTGGAAAAATAAACATTTAGAAAATTTTATTTTCAGATAATATTTGAAATACTGGATTTAGATGGGATAAGTGTTCCTATTCTGTTGCACTAAACACCAGTATGTCATCAAAAAAAACCATTATAAATTGGTGTAAGGACGGAAAATGGAATTCATATGGAATTGAAAAGTAGAGGGGGCATTGGTAAGGCCAAAAGACATTACCGTAAATTCGAAATGCCCATGGTGTGTTCGATAAGTAGTTTTGTGAACATCCTCGTCCTCCATCCTAATTTGGGGGTAACCTGATTTTAAATCTAATTTTGTGAAAAATCGTGCGGAAAATAGTTCGTCAAGTAATTCATCTATGGTTCGTATCGGGAATCGATCTTTGCTTGTTATATTGTTCAAAACCCGGTAATCCACACAAAAACGTCAAGATCCATCTTTTTTTAACTAGAATTACCGGTGAACTAAAACTTGAGGTACTAGGTCTTATAAGCCCGACTGTTAACATTTCAATCACTAATTTTTTTATTTCATTTTTTTGATAATGGGGGTATCGGTAAGGTTTTACGTTAACTGGTTTTGAGTTTGGAAGTAGGGGAATGGTGTGATCGATAGAACGTTTGGGTGGAAGAGTCTGGTGTTCCTGAAACAGGTCCTTATATGACTCTAATAATTGTAGGCATTGTGGAGGTAATGTTTGATCAAACTGTTGTTCTATGGTGTCGGTATTTAGGCATTCGTTGGCCATTATGCATAGCGCAGATGCTTGTAGAGACATCAATCGGGCAACCTACGATGATGAAACCTCCATCTCAGGGCCAAATCGTTGTCCCTGTAGTGTGACCAGACCCTGATCTGATACATAAGATATCGTTAAGGTAGAGTAATCGGTGGTAACTGGCCCTAAGGACCGAAGCCACCGTACTCTCAACACGATATCTGCACCATGGAGTGATGTTTACACATTTGCCTGTGCATAACACCGACATTCCATTACCCATAAAAACCTTAAACGGTTGAATCGCTAATATTGGCAAATGTAAAAATTTTGCAATTCGTTCTGAAATAAAATCGTGTGAGCTCCCGCTGTCTATTAAAGTTTGGAGTGGATGATGGTGCAAGTATGAGGTTACCCGAAGGCAGTTGCCGACGGGTTCGCCCGTAAATGCGTATAAACAAACTGAGCAATTTTGATCTACAGCTTCCTGAATGGGGTCTTCTATGGTGTCGTCATTGTCGTATGGTTCATCAATACCTTGAAAATATAAAAGTGTTCCCGTGCCTTTACATCGATGGCCGAAGGTGTATTTGTCGTTACAATTGTAACACAAACCTTGGTCACAACGGCGTTGTCTCTCGGCGGCTGACAGACGTCGTATTGGGTACTTGGGTGGAAATACTGGTTTAGTATCAGCTGTTGTTGTGGGAATTGGGTGCCATTGCAGCCGAGGAAATTGAGGGGAATTATTTTGTGTTCGTGGAGCGTCGGACCGTGGTCTGATGGGGTGAATATTTTGATTATCTAATTCTTGGCCCTCTACCATTCTGGCTATAGTGTATGCATCGTGGAGATCTATTGGGTGTTGCATCTTAACGGCACTACGTATTTATTGTTTAAGCCCTGACACAAAAATACTTGTTATGAAACCGGGTGTCAGACCAGGTACCCTAGTTAATAATTCCTCAAACTGGTTTTTATATTCTACGACCGTCGTTGTTTGTTTAAGTTTGGTGAGGGATCCAGCTGGATATTCGTATGCCGAGGGTCCAAATCTTTTATTAAGGGCTTCAACGAAATAGGGAAAAGTAGTATTTGGAGTATCACGCAAAGTGGCTTGATACCAGCGGGAAATTGGGCGATCAAGATGGCATGCTGCTATTAAGATATAGTCTCGTGTATTCGTATTATGAAATTGAAAATATAATTGTAGGTTATAAAGCCAATCGATAGGATCGCCGTCGCTAAATCTAGGACAATGAAATTTATAATCAGATTGTAAACAAACAACCTGGTGAGTAGTATCATTGGGTGAATGTCCCAAAACACCGTGAGGATTGGAAAATTGGTTGTATTCCATGTGTTGCGTGTAACATCCGTAATCTGACGCAATAATTATTTTAATTGTAGGGTCAAGTCGCGACGGATTTTGATCGAGGCAGCGTGTCGTCGAGATACGATGTCAGTATGGTTAAAAATCGCATTCGTTAATTAGTGTTTTACGTCAGTCTTAAAGATTTGTGTGACACATTTAAATTTCGTAGCGTAGCAGCACATTTTTATTTTTCTCAAGGAGTTAATGAGGGTTGGCACGTTTAGGTGTGGGTTGCGTATAGTAATTTACACCTCTTTGGGTGGAAATAGGGGGTGGATCTCTCCCGGCGGTTATTATAACCGCACGTTTGTCGTGGATTAAGCCGCAAGCCCGTAAATAAATTCCGTAAACATTCTGGCATGGGAGAAAACCGCAGTCCCCCCCCCCCGACGTCGGCTTTCCGCTGCTCTGGGACGCACAGCTCACTCCCGAAAGCCCTAGCGGCGCCTCTCCCCACTCCGTTTCTCAGCATAAGCCCTTCTTCCTTCCTCTACGGGCGCCGGTGAGTGCTCTCCTTCCTTCCATTGTCGTGGGAGAACCGGTTTCAACCCTAACCGGTAGAAATCAAGGTTTCAAGGGCAACGTTTTGGTTCCGGTGAGTTTAGTTCCACTCTAGTTTTCTTTCTTTGAGGAAATCCTTCTATTGGAAGTTGATCCTAACGTTTTTCGCATTTTTTTCCTCTTACCCTAATTAGGTATTGGAGTTCAAGGTCCACCACGAATCTGGTGTTGGGCGCATTGTAAGCCTTAATCGCTCTCACGTAGAGGTACTACACTATGTTGGTCATTCTTTGTTTACCCTAGCCATTTTTGAGATTTCTTTACCGAAAACCCTAAAGGGAAGAATGCGTATTCTAGGTTTATCATGGATTGCAGATTTTCGGTGGCCTCGGGGCAAGGTTCTGGAAGTCCGAAGTAGTCAGATTTCCTTCGGAAAAGCAAATGTCGTCGCGCCGAGTGTACGAACGCCGCAACACCACAATAAGGGATCCTAATTCCTTTTAGTTAGACATATCAAGTAACTATTTTATGTACACATGTGTAAGATTCGTACAAGTCTCATAACCATGCATAGAATGGCGTGATGATAGGAAAACGGTCACGGAATTAGTAGAGGATAACACCCTTTGCAGGCCCGAATAGTCAGATCATGTATACTAAGTTAGGTACGAAACCTTTATCCGTGTACGCAAGTTTGGAATTTATCTAAATAAGGGCGTGAACGTCCCTTCTAGCCGACCACAAGAAAATCAAGGGTCGCTCAGTAGTACACCAAAAGAGATGTCTCAAGCAGCGTAGCAGTAGACCGAAAAGGGTCAGTAAGCACGGCCCATATTATGTGGGAAGATCTCCACTCTCTATTTTGGCAAGGACAGCCTCCAGCACTTGTACGACATCATTACTGACCTTCAAACACTTGACCCTGGGGCACCTGGTGACTTGACTTCCTCTGTTGCTTGGACAAAGACTCTTGTTAAGGCATGGATACAGCATCAGCCTCCCACTTCGGATCTGGTTGCGCAACAGGCCCAAAAAGAAGCCGTTGTTGGTCTTGCCATGATGATGGCCCGTATCCCCCCCCCCAATCTTCATAGTTTTTGGGCTCAGATTTTGTCCTCCGCTACTACTCCCTCTCTTTCAAATGTTTGCTCAATGCTCCCGAAGGTTACTCCACCCCCGGATGCTCCTGCGACTCTAACTCCGGCTCTCCTCCAGCAGCCCCTCTCTACTCTTATTCCTTCAGCTTGTGGTCCACCGGCTCGTGGAGAACATGCTTCTCGGAGACGGGGACGTGCTGGCCCAACCTTCTTTGAGTGTTCTCACTGCGGTTGGGATGGCCACCTTGAGTCCACCTGATATCGCAAGCATGGTTTCCCTCCTCGTCTCATTGCTTCAGCTACTGCAGATCCTCACTCCACCACCAGTCAGGACATTGTTGCGTTGCGCACCCAGCTCCAACAGTTATAAGGGGTGGTTAGTCACTCCTCTGGCTCTGTGGCATCAATCTTCAATGAAGGTATATCTTTTCTCTCCCAGAGCTCTCACCGGATTGTGGACTCCAGTGTCACGCGTCACGTCTCTCCACAGCAACCACCTCAATACTGGAACTCTGTCTATCTCAAGTTCATTACAGTGGTAAATAGTGACACCACCCCGGTTTTTGGCGCTGCCCACATGCCTCTTACTCTAACTCTCTCTTTATCATCGGTTCTTCATGTTCCGGGATCCTCCTTTAACCTGCTTTTTGTTAGCCGATTTACTCAAGATCTGGATTGTTCTGTAACTTTCTCATACTCCTTCACTGTTGTGCAGGATCGACAAACGCAAAATATACATGGTAAGGGGCGGATGTCTAATGGGTTCTACTTCTGGATGATCCAACTAATGTTCTCTCCACTGTCTCCTTTGTTGCTTGCATCGTCGTCTTGGGCATGCACCTCTCCCGATTCTCAAGAAAGCTCTGTCAGATGTTTCTTTTCATGAGTTTACTTGTGAATCTTGTGTAACATCCGTATCTTTGATGCAAAAATTTAATTATATTGCAAGGTAAAATCGCGAATGATTTTGATCGAGACAGCGCGTCGTCGAGGTACAATGTTAGTATGTTTATAATAGCGTTCGTAAATTAGTTGATTTATATCAGCCTTAAAGTTTGCGTGACGCATCTTATTTTAATAGGGAAGCGCAACACTTTTTTTATTTTCATAAGGTGTTAATGTGGATTGGCACTTTAGGAGTGGGGTGCGTTTAGAAATTTTCACCTCTTTGGGTGGAAAAAGGGGGCGGATTCCCCCAGCGGTTATCATAACTGTGCCTTGTCGAGTGTTAAAAGCCGCAAACCCTCGTAAGTCCTAAATCTCGTAACCCAAATTCACGGAAACTGCCGTTTTCCCCTACCGACTTCGGTATTTCCGCTACAGCGAGCGCTCCGCCTCCCACAAGTCCTAGCTAACGCCTTCCCTCGCTCCGACTCTCAGCGCCGACCCTCCTTCCTCTGCAGGCGCCGGCGAGTTCTCTCCTCCATTCCTGTGTCGTAGGAGAGCCGGTTTCATCCTTAACCGGTGGAAGTCAAGAGTGTTGAAGCATCGTTTTGGTCCTGGTGAGCTTAGTTCCTCACTTGTCTACACTTCTTGGTGGAAATCTTTCTAATTGGAAGTCGATTCTAACTATTTTCGCAGTCCTTCTTTCCCTAATTAGGGATCGGAGTACTAGATCCACCGCAAATTTGGAGTTGATTGCATTGTTGAGTCTTAATCGCTCTCACATAGAGGTACTGCAACATTTTGGTTCTTCATATTTTTACCATAGCTAGTTTGAGTTCCTTTACCGATAACCCTAAAGGGAAAAATGCGTAATTTAGAGTTGTCATGGATTGCAGATTTTTGGTGGCCTCGGGGCAAAGTTCTGGAAGTCCTCCGTAGTCAGATTTTCTTCAAAAAAGCAATGTCGCCGCGCCGAATGTACGAGCGCCGCATCCCCACTGTAAGGAAGTCTAATTCCTGTTAGTTAGACGTATCAAGAAATTATTTTATGTACGCATGTATAGGTTTCGTACAAGCATCATATCCATGCATAAAAAGGTGTGGCAGTAGAAAAACGATCACGGAATTAGTGGAGGATAACACCCTTTTCCAGGCCCGAATAGTCAGATCATTCATACTAACGTTAGGTACAAAACTCTTACACGTGTACGTAAGCTTGGAAATTTGTCTAATTAAGGGCGTGAATGTCACTTCTAGCCGACCACAAGAAAATCAAGGGTCGCTCAGTAGTACACCAAAGAGATGTCCCGAGCAGAGTAGCGTCAGACCTAAAAGGGTCAGTAAGCACACATAAGTCTTCTCGTGCATGGTAGAGGCGCACTACCTTTCTCATAAGGCATATGGTATCCTATGAGCAGTAAAGTCTTGGTAGTTGACTCCCCTTTGAGACAGTTAGTAGATTCGAGACCGTGTCCGCGCGACAAAAGGACAATTGAGTTCGTAAGATGGTCTCGGGTCGTCAGTTTTCAGATGCGCGTTAGGAGCTACTCTGCCTATAGCCTTTCAAGTAGAAGTGCAGATTAGAAGCCACCTAGAACTCAAGTATAGACCTGACGTGAGATAGTACACTAGGTAGTGAACGTCGGGGCTTGGGTAAATAAAATGAAGGTTCATGAACGTAGAACGAGTATGTGTGTTGACCAGGAAACATTGTAAAGGCATGCATATCATCTAGCATAAAGATTTTTAATGAATGAAACTATTTTTAAAGAGCATGCATTCATCATTTAAGAAAATGTTTTAGTGTCACTAGGAGTTATTTTTACTTACTCTGACCCCTCGTGGGCAATGTTTTACAGGTGACCCGGGTGAGAAATTGCGCCTAGGATGAGCGTCCTTGTGGTGTCAGTTTGTAGTTGGTTTCCTATTCAGTTTTCTTTTCTTTCAGCATGCACTTGTAACCTGGAATACTGTAATGGCTAATGTTTGAAATGTCATGTATCAGACTTATTATTGTTACTATAGATTTTCAGTTCTCTCATCTTAATTCATGTTTAGTGGCTCTATGAATCCAGCATAAAGGTATGTGGTTACCCTTAGTTTTCTTGCTTAGCTTCCGTTGCAAAGTTTTAAATTTACAGTATTTTCTTATTACCTGCTGCGTACTAGTTTTGATGTTGTTTCCTAGTTTTCTCTATATCGCTGACCCGGCCGGACGGCGGATTATTGTAAAACTGAGAAGGGGTGTTACACTGCGATCGTGTATGTAACAGATCAATTGACGGTTGCATCTGCTTGAACTGTGTCATCATGTCCGCGCGTAGAGTATCGATTTTGTCCATCGCATCTGTCCTGGTTTTGACGATTTGTTGGACAAAGAACGATTCTTTTGATTGAAAATCTTCACGAAGTTCATCAATCAGGTGTGCACGAGCCTCCTGATCCGCTTGGAAAATCTTCTGGAACTCAAGAAGTTGATTGGGGTAATCTTTTGAGCGTGTATTTTCTGCCATTTGAGTAGGGTGAGGAGAGGTCAAAGAGAACGAGAGCACCAAATGTCAGGGGCTCGGTTGGGAGAAGGGGAGAATCGGTCGGAGGCCGCCGGAGTGGAGGAAGAAACAGGAGAGTAATCAGAAAGAAGAAGAATAGAGTAAGAGAGAGAATGAGAACAAGAGAGAGGGAGAGAGAGATGTCGGGGAGAGAGAAAAAGATACTTTATTATTTCAAGGATAAAACTAACTATTACAGACAAACTACTATTTATAGTAATTAATGGACTGTTAGTCCTAATACATTTGATAACGGTAAAATAATCGGCGGCTCTGCTTTGGCTTGTAAAGAACGCTTGATAATCTGATGATGTCATCTGTCGCCTGATGCTTATCCTCCTTTATTTGGCCGGCTGAGATTCTTCCAAGTGCTGGCTTCATATGCATGATCAAACACGTGGCCTTAGATCCTAACAGTCTCCTCAAGAGATGTATAGATTTCATGGTTGACAGCCCTGACATGAATCCAAATTGATTCTCCGAGATGTTAGTCTCTCGTCTTACTCTTCTTTTTATTACTCGTTCTCATAGTTTAATAGTATGACTCATCAATTTAATTCTTCGGTAATTAGCACACTTTTGTATATCTCTCATGTTCTTATACAAAGGTACCAAAATATTTTCTCTCCATTGGCCTGACATCCTTTTTGACTTCATTATCTTATTTAAAAAACATGTAAGCCACAAAATTCTTTTATTCCCTAAACATTTTCATACTTTGATTGGTCCATCGTCTAGCCCAACTGTCTTTCCATTTTTCATCTTTTTTAGAGCATCATTTATCTATGATATTTGAATTTTACGATAAAGATATAATAAGACATTAGAAAATTAAAAAAGAATCAAGATTGAAGCACAAAACAATAAGAGAGCAAACTAAATATGCAAGACAAAGATACTACCCTCAATTCTTCTTGTAAATTTGAAATTTCAGTAAATTCGTCTTCCAAGAGTTGCTCTTGACACTTTATCTCAATAGCATCATCAGCAACTTCCTGCGAAAGTAACTCAACTTCTGTCCTGATCCTAGTAAGTTCTTCTTTAGCAGCAACCATGACATTGCTTCCAACATAGTTACCAAAACTTTTCTCGACCAGCTTTCTAGCTTCTTCTAATGTCCTTCCAGTGCTGAAAGCCTTTAAACCAGCAGTTCTGCTTGCTGTACGAATAACCTTGGCACCCTGTGAACATCCAGCATGCAGTAGACTAAGACAACTTTATAATAATAAACTAAACTGGAAAATATCATTAACCATTAACGAACATGAAACATACAGCTAGAAGATTCAGAACCATTCCAAAAGAAGCAGTAAATTGTGAAACAACGGGTTCAAGCCCTGTGAAGAGAATCTCACAAGATTCTTCAGCTCCTTCATAGGGAGTTTGAACAAGAACTACATGACCAATTTCATCAATACCTCTCCTTCCAGCACGACCTGCCATCTGGAGTAGCTCATTTGAACTCAAAAATGTCCGGCCAGATTCACTTCTTTTGGTAAGAGATGATATTATAGCTGTCCTTGCAGGCATATTAATCCCAGCAGCAAGTGTTTCGGTGGCAAATACAACCTTCACAAGGCCTCGTTGAAACAGTTCTTCGACAAATGACTTCCAAAGTGGTAAGCAGCCTGCGTGATGTGCAGCTATTCCTTGTAGAAAACCTTTTACAGCGCCTTCCCTGATAGCATCAGGATACTGCATTCGAAACCTCCGTAGTTCAAGTTCAACTTCACTAGCTTCACACTCATCTAAAAGCATGCAATCCTCAAGGTACTGAACAGCAGCATCACAACCTCTTCTACTAAAAATAAACCAAATAGCTGGTAGCATATCCTTAGCTTTAAGCTGCTTTAATGTATCCCTAATCTGAGGAACCTGAAAGGAAATTGAAAACAAGTTACACTCTACTAGCAATCAATTGATCTACTTAAGAGCATCAAAAGGCAGAAGGAACAATAGAAAAAAAAAGTATGATGAAAAATGACTGGAAGTCTATCATACTTGTAAGCGACGTATGTTGTTTATGTCATTCTTTGACAAAGGTGTCTTTCTTGAGATGTAGGCAACCCTACTAAAGTCTTGTTCTGTTTTGGATAATTTCTTCTTTCTCGTTCGATTCTCGTTGCAAGGATTTGCCTTTGAGGACACTGGATACAAGTGATCAATTGATACCTTCCTGCATCCCATTAAAATAAAACATAAGTAGAAACCTGACTTGTTCCACAGCATAAGTAGAACATTTATACTTGATAAATTTTTATTCAAAGAATGAAGCCTGCCATGTTTTACAAAGCACGGAAGAGGAGATAAACTACCAATCTAAAACTATTTTAATACCAATATCCCATTGTACACTAAATTTCCCGAGTCCAAAAGAGAAACGTTACTAAAAAAGACAAACTAAGCAGGTTTCAAGGTTAATAGTTCCTCTGTGTGTCTACCCTTTTTGTCTAGATAAAATGTCATTTGTAGTCTCATCCTCAAACTTCGATGTTTCAATAAAAAAACTCTGTCAAATTTCTTTACATGACCACAAAGAACAGATGTACCAAAAAAAGATTTGTTAACTTGGACAAAACAGTTATTCAATTACAGCTGGAGTAGGCTGTGACTCATCTTCTGAGCAGGATTGCACCTATCACCTCTCCTAAGATCTTTGTTCATGCAACTGGCCAAGGGGAATGCACCAGAGGACGCGGTGAACATTGTCCTATTTGTTCTCATTGTGGGAAAATCAGTCATTGTATTGACATAGGTTTTGTCAAACATCCTCATCTACGCCCTCAAGCTCATATTGGAGTTGTTGATTCTAGCAACATGTCTCAATCTCCTAGCATCTCTACTTCCAACACCGATAGGTGGCTTTCTCTGGCCAATGTTGAGGCCCTTATAACTGCTTCAAGAGATTCTACTGTTGTTCCTATTCCATCAGTCCATCCACCCTCGGGTACACATGTATTGCCATTCGGGGTAAATGGCACAATAACTTTGGTTCTATTAGTCAAATGACTAAGACACAACAACATTCACTCGTTTACGCATACACGATCAGAGTCCACCAATTGTTGTTGATAGATCTATTGCTCCTGTTTATGGGTCAGGGGATGTTATTACACCCTCTCCCTTCATACTGGAGAACATACTTTATGTTCACAATTTTCATGGCAGCCTTCTTTCAATTAGTGCCATAATCAAAAACTTATATTCTTGCCTTATTCACATAAGGAAGAGCATTGCTATTTGGACTAAGCTAGGACTTCACTAGTTCGATGACACCCTTCCCCTCTTGTACCGCTGCAAAGGTTTCATTTCCTGCGGTGGCATCAACATCTCAGTCACCCTCTTGCTCACCTCCTTCATCAACCATTGACATATTTTTCTTATGAGTTTGAATTAAAATGTGAAGTATGTCCGTTTGAAAAACAACATCGTACTTTTTTCCAGCTAAATTGAGAAAAAAAGGCTACTGCTCTTTTTACTTATATATTTTGGCATCAAGGGTCAAGAAAGCTTATATCTTATCACATTCATTGATGTATTTTCTAATTCTACTTGAGTCATATTTCTCCGAGAAGGGAAAATTATTTATCTTGGATCTTGTTCATATACATCCATCTGATTCCCCGTCCTCTGGGTCGGTGACCTCCATGCCCACCATTCACTCCCAGCTTCCAGATCCTACATTTCATCATTTGACTCCAACACCGCCTCTTCCTCCTCCCATCCATCATGTTTTCACGGAACGCCCTCACCAACATGCTCTTATACCTCTAACTCATGTAGTTCATCCCCTAATTCCCATGTCAACATTTCCTCCTGCTAAAGGTTCAGCGCCATTAGTAGCTTCAGATTGTGACCTTCTTATTTATCTATGGAAGGATATCAAATCTTGCACTCAGCCCCCTGTTGTTAACGTTATTTCTTATGAGCGTATAAGTCCTCTTGCAACAAGTTTGTACTAGCATTATCTGCTACTATTATTCCTTCGTCACACATGAAAGCTATGACCAGCCCACCTTGAAAGACAGTTATGTATGAACAGATGTCTGCTCTGCTTTCTCATGACACTTGGCTATTGTTCTTACACCTTCCGGGGGATAGAATATTGTTGCTTGCAAAAAGGGTTGCAATCAAATTCCTCCCAGATGGACAAACTGACAGATACAAAGCTACTATTGTTCCTAAAGGCATTACTAATAGGGTTGACTTTAGTAACATTTTATTTCCTATAGCCCGCATTGGCACTATAGAATTATGTTTTCTAGTGTAGTCAATAAGGATTGGCCTATTTTTCAACGTATTGTCAAGAATATCTTCTTACATGGTGATCTCAAGGAGATAGTGTTTAACGGCTTTCACACCGCCAGAATTTAATTATATTAGTCTGAGCAATTTTCACAATGATATAACACAGTAATTTCATCGCATGGGAAACATAACACCATTTTCATTCCTTTCAGCACAAAATAAAACATGTCATGCCAGAGTATAGCTACCGATCTACAAACTGAAACTAGTAACAACACGCAATATTTTACAATGCACAAACTATAACAAAACTCTAACCCTTAATTTGTATGTGTCCTCCCTCAGCTTCATTCCTTCTTCAGCATTCAATCTCCTACCGGGGTTTGGCATTGTACAACCATATTTGTCGAGAGTGGACCCAACTCAGTCGCAACAACAAACAAGACAATCAACATAGGAAAAGCCCCATCAAAGGAGATAAGAAGGCAAGCGGAGTGGTGAGATCTTGCCTCTACTCGACCATAGGATAGATCTCTCTTCTACTCTTCCATAGGCGAGATATCTCCTCTACTTGCCCAAAGGCGAGTCCCTCACCATTTCTGCAAAAGAGTTTTAATAAGCACAGTTTCCCACTATCAAGATTCTTTTCTAACAACATCAGGCATCTCGTTGAAGTCCTCTCACCTGCTAAACGGGTCATGTATTTTTTTGGGACGAATATTCGCAGATCAATATCCCCCTGGATTGTCTATAAATAGGACCTCAAGGGTACAAGAAATGACACATTGACCCCCCCCCCCCTCCCCAAGCTCTCTACTTCACAATTTTGTGCCTTGTTCCTAGCTCATCTCTTGGCTTTGGTGGGGAAGTTCTTTTTTGAACTTCCGGGCACATGGCAGGACCTCCTCGCTGCAGAACTCGGGTCTTGTCTGTAGACTATTCTAGTTCTTTCTCTCTCCTGTTATTGTCATCGGATTTGTGGTGTTAGACCACGAGATCAGTAATCTCGTGCTACCCTTTAATCCGAACTTTTGTGAACCAGTTTTCTAGTTCCAACACTTTTTGTGTGTTGAGCATGGACCGTAGTTGGAGGAGGTAATTCTTGTAGAAAGACGTCATGGTTCAGAATGGTGATTAGGTGAACGACGTCGAGAATACGTGAGTAGAATATGAGTTTGTGACGCGAGCTGATTTCGAGGATTCAGTGGGGGAACGGAGGAAAAATTGCGAGCTCTACTCGCTCATCGGGTCAAGGTCACGACGATCTCTCCTCGCCACGTAACTTCTTCTGAATACGGGGAGTCGTCCAGACGGTCCAGGTGACCTAACAAGAAAGTCGCCCATGAAAAGCCCGAGTGAGTTCAGCAGTCATGAGGACTTCCAGTGAGCCCACACGGGATTCAGTTCTGCAAGCTTGAACCTCCGAAGAGTTCTCAGGGAGCTCGCTTCTGCGAGCTGAAGCTAGACCGCAACCCGCCAGCTCGCTAGTTCAGGCCCACAAGTCCGTTCTGCGACCAGATTTGTTTACCATAGATCTGGATGGGTTCAGGAAGCCCAGTGACCTCATTTCGCATTTGCAGTGGTTCGATGATGTTGTATTCATCTGATCCATGACCGAAGTCTTCAAGTGTAGATTCTTTACTGTCATTTTCAAAGAGAAGGCGAGGAACTGGTTTCATCAGTTGTCGGCGAGCTCCATTTATAGTTTTGAATACTTGCGTCGAGGGCTGATGTTGGGATTCGCAACTTCTAAGAAGAGAAAGTGTAACATCCCAGATTTTGACGTCGCGCTTAAATTAATTTCATGATCCGATCGTGGGCTTAGTTGATCGAGTCGGCGGAGTGTAAAGGTAACCTATATTTTATATAACGCTCCCTAGTCATAGTGTGTTGGCTAAAAATAATGAAAAATTAATAACAAAGAATTAAAGGGGGATTTCTCTTATACCGGTTCACGGTTAGTGAACCGCTGCGTATATATCGCGCCCCTCCATCACGATAACCCGCAGTTTTCCCCTTCCGTTGTTTTCTTCTTCCCGCACCCGTTCCCGTAACCGCTCGCAGGCGCGCTCTCGGGAAGCTTTGTCGACGGCCAGTTCGTGCCGAAATCCGGTGTCAGAGGCCCTTTTCCTCCTCAGCATCCCTAGCCGACCTCCTCTTTCCCTCCTAGCACCGTAAAGGGGTGAACCCTCAACCCTAGCCGACGGGAAGAAAATTTAAGGTGTGTCGTTTTGGATCCAGTGAGGGTGATTCTTCTCTTTCACTCTTCCTTCACTTTTTTTTTGTGGAATTCGTCTTGTTTGAAGCCCAACATTGTTTATCTTTCGTTTCTCTCGCCATTAATTAGAAATTGAGGATCTCGGACTTCTCCAAGCAGGAACAACCACTCATTCTTGGGTTTTAGATGTTGTTAAATCGAGATAACACTTTTGTTTGCGTTATTTTTCCCTCCCTAACTAGTTGTTTGTTACTAATTGGAGATAGTCTCACCAAAACCCTAAGGGGGGAAAAGCTTAAAATAGGATTACCGTTGGATTTCAGATTTCTGGTGGTCGTTGGAGCAAGGGATTGGAGAAGTTCTTAGTAGTCTGATCCTTCGATAAAAACTTTCATGTCGTCTCGACGCGTGTACGAACGTCGAACCACCGCGGTAAAAAATTCAACTCCTTTTAATCCAGCAGTTCAGATTAATTTATTTCATGTACTAGAAATGTGGTATACACACTTAGATCTACAAGTTCCTAAAAGTTAGAACCAGGTCAACGAGGTAGGATACGCTTAGACATAATTTAACAGAATCAGTATTATGAAAATCGTAAGCCCGGTGTATTTAATTAGAGTCTTATTCTGTGTTAGACTCACTGAACATCAGTATAAGTGAAAATCAAGAAAACTGGCGAGGAAGGGTTTACCCTCGCGATCCTGGTGGAGGCACACCACCGTATTTCCAGGGCCAGTAGGTCATCACTCGTATTACAAGCTCAGGGTCGATGACCCTTGTTTCAAATTTGGAACTCCTCAGATAGGAGTCTGTGTTCCACTTGAGGAACACTCAGTTCAGGGCACCATCAGTTTTGCCACCCGAAATGCAGTTTCTAGTTGTGCACAGTCGTTCTTAGTGACACGAGTTAATAAGAAGTCAGTGAAATAGGTTGAAACATACAACAGATATAACTTCAAAACTTCTGAAATCAACTACTGATACTGATAAAAAAGAGTGTGTCAGATCACACGATAGATTGAATTCAAGTCAAACCATGATTTCAAGTGCCACGTTTAATATTAGAATATTTACATAAACTTTTAAATTCAAGTATTACTCACCTAAAATGTTTTTTTAAGTGTTGTTGGAGAGAGTAGTTTTTCTTACTCTTCAGTGGGTCTGACCCATTTGGAACTTGTTTTACAGGGGGCTCAGGTCAGGGGATCCTCTTAGGATAGGCGGCTCAGTCTTCAGTCTGCCTGGTTGTACCACTGTTATTGTACTTTACTTTTATTTTCAGACATTTGTATTGTAGTACTTAACCCGTGTTTTTAATATATCAGTTATTTCAGTTTGACAGTAATTTAATTCCTTAGTGTTATGTTTTCAGTTTTAGTTGGCTCTGTGAATTCAGCTTGTCATGTATACTTTTAACATTATAATTACTTCACTTTTCGGCTGTAAGTCTTTTCTTTAGCACTTTCATTACTTTTTTTTGTTTTATACCAGTTTACATACCGTTACTTAGTTTACTTGTTTTCGCGGACCCGGCCAGACTGTTGATTCCTGTTAAACTTAGTTGGGGTGTTTAAAATTGGTATCAGAGCGCACATGATCCCTGGACCTAGAAAATTCACAGTCATAGGATTATGTCAGAAGAAAACTCACGTTAGTAGAGTCATCGAGTTTGACTAACTCTTAGTTTTCACGGATGCACGTTGAGACCTTCAGTGTTAGATTTGTTTTTAGATATATCATGGGTATTAATAATTTATTTTCTATGCCCTTTAGGCACCTCGAACCAGTGAAGCGGGGGAATCGTCACGTCAGAACGTTGTTCCTGATACCGTCATGGGTGATAATAATGCACCACCTCCACCACCCGCACCGGCAATCCCGGAACCGACTGATTTGGCAAGCCAGATTGCCAAGGCAGTAGTTGTCGCATTATTGGAATTTCAGAAAGGTCAGCCTGCAGGGATTCCAGTTACTTAAGGGATTTCAGAGACCTCCACCCTTCCAACTACAGTGGAGATGGAACACCGATGGATACAGATGACTGGATCGCAAACACCAGAGATTTGCTGAATATTATGGAGTGCCCCGAAAATAAAAGGGTTCCACTAGCAACTTTCCTCCTTCGGGGTGAGGCGAAAATTTGGTGGACTAAGTATTTAACTGATGATCCTACCGGTAAGCTAATTATGAAATTTTCTCTCTGTTGGAAATAATTTTCTCTTTAGTGTTGAGTAATGTGACCTTTATTCTTGCCAGGTCGTACATCTGAGATGTTTACATGGGGTGACTTTTCAAGGGCTCTTGCGAACTGGTTTGTCCCCCTTCTGCTCGTCGAGGTCTCCAGGAGAAGTATCTCAGGCACTTCCAAGGGGATAAGTCAGTTACCGAGTACGAGCGGGAACTAACTCACTTATCTCGATATGTGGGCGCGTTGCAGGGTGATGAAGCGGAGAAGTGCAACCGTTTTGTGGATGGTCTGCGAGATTCTTTGAGACAGCCGTTGATAATCATGGTCAACGCAAATTACAGGAGTTTGGTGGATACAACAAGAAGGTTAGAGACTGAACAACAGCGAGTCCATAGGCGCGATAGTTTCCGCTCCAAGCGACCGCAAAGTAGACCCCCGTTTCAGCAGGATAAGAGTCAGCCAAGGGACCGCTGGAATAAAAAGCGAAAGGTTGATTCTAAGCAGGGCAATCAGGACGGGGGCAAGCCCAGAGACAACCCCCTTTGCCCTAAATGAAATCGACATCATTATGGAGAATGTTTGGCTGCTTCTGGCGTCAGTTAAAAGTGCCAGAGGACTGGACACTTTGCGCGTAATTGCCCAGAGTATGCGGGTAATCAGGTAATATTACCTTTTGCTTGGTGATTTTTTCTTTATCTAAGACCTTTTCGTGTAAGCTAATACTTGTACTGTATCATAACTTTTAGTCAAAATACGAGCGTGACGGCTCGAGTTAGGTCGATAAAGGGAAGACAGTGATGGTTGCTGACCCAAAGCCAGCTTCAGGACGCGGTCTGGTTCAGCCTCGAGCCTATGGTCTTGGCCAGCAGGAGGCCAAGGAGCAGGAGGACGTGGTGACAGGTTTGAAATTTTAAAATTTGAAATGTTTATTCATCCTTCTCCCAGCAACACTTAAAGGTTAATGTTATAAATTTGCACATAGGTATCCTCATAATTCATCGTATACCGTTTAAGGTCCTCTTTGACACGAGTGCATCACACTCTTTCTTAGCGGAATCTTTTGCGTCTAAGCTCGGCCTGGAAGTCGTCACCAACTAGACTTCGTTAGATGTCATGATGCTTAATGGTTCGGTGATGCAGACTAGTGGTATGTGTAGAGCGCCAGTTCTTTTTGGAGGAGCAGAAATCGTGGTGGAGGCATCCCTTCTGTCTATTGTTGAGTTTGATTTAATTTTGGGCATTGATTGGCTGACTGACGTGAACGTCAAGATAGATTGCAACACTGGGAGGCATTGGGGACACCTGTCTACTACTCCAAGCGCAAGGAGAGAGGGAGAGAAAGTTGACGCAGGCTAGGGCACCGATCGGCGACGACTTCAGCGCCAGGAGAAAGCGAGGGGATCGTTGAAAGCTTTGTCCCGCTCGACTTGAAGAGTCGACGTCTGCGGGAGGAGCGGAGATCGTTGGCTGCGGTTTTATTTTTCCTTCTCCCGAGAGTTGGGCTAGCTTTAATGCTCACAAGGAGCGGTTACGACCTAAGGGGGTGCAGGAAAAGAGTTGTGGGAAGGATGGATTGAGAATGAACCGGAAAAAAGGGGGGTTTGATTGATTTTATTTTTGTTTCTTTTTTTTATAATTACCATCTTGACACTAGAAAGTATTAATTAAAATGAAATGATACCTCCAGACTTTGCTGGCTCGATTAATTTTGCTCGCGATCGGCCCTGAAATTAAAATTTAAGCGACGTAAAAATTTAGGGTGTTACAAACCAACATTACCTCTCTTTTTTAATGTGTCCAAGCTGAAGGTATCCCCTCCAGGCTCCAGCTTGAGGGTGAGTATTAAAGATATTAGTATTTTATTATTTAATTCTATTAGTATGTGAGTGGATTTAGTCCCACGTCATGAGTCAAGTATTGTGTCGTGTAACTCTTATATATTTATTACCCCCTATGTGGATGAATAAATTGCACCAAGAATTAACTATTTCTTTCTTTCTACCATATAAAAGGAATATAAATTACATATGGATGAAATAACCAAAAAAGCATAAAAAATTATAAATTATAAAACCAGCAATCAGGTTATAAGTTTGAATTAAGAGCATTAAGTTAGAGATGTGGGAGTACACTTAATTGATATTGCGGATGGATAAGTACCTATTAATTTTTGTACCTTTCTCATCAAGAAGTGGTAAGAGAGAAGCTTTTAAAGAAAAGTGCCACTGTAATGGAACTGGCCTTTTTCTGGAAGTCACCAGTTCTGTTTTGGCATGAATCTACATTGAGTGAGGAAAACATTAGAATGAAATGTTATTCTGCATAATGCAAGAACAGATCAATAAAAAAATTAAGGAGGAGAATTCCGACTATATAATTTTTCCAATAAAAATCAATAAGGCTGCAGTTGTTCAAGAGGACATTGTTCGCAAGAAATATCCGTATAGAAACTTTAAAATAAGTTTATGGAAATCGCTGCAGGTCATGTCATCGATGTGTATATTATCCAAAGAGAGGTCTATCAGAATGACAATTTAAGTCATGAAAGTTCAATAAGAAATATTGTGCTTGAATGATAATTAGTGAACCAAATGATTCAATAAACGGAAAGATATCAAACAGAGCTGTGGAGGCTGGACTGTAACGGCCCAACACAAAAAAATAAAAGAAAATATACAATAATATACATATCAAAAGAAATTCCCAATGATGAAAGAATTGAAAATCAGTGTCGATTCGACGTCGCACAATGTTTTTTTAGTTCGATATTTTTGATGTTTTTGCGACGTTCGTCTCGTGTTTTGATTTATCTTTTTTGTTCTCCTTTGTGCTTTGGCTGGTTCAAGTAATACATGTAGGCTGGTGGTGTTTTTGGCCTTGTGATGTACCTGATATGGGTTGGATTTATTTAGTTGCTGGGCTTGTTTGGGCTGGCCGGTTTAAGTGCCTAAGTGGGCTGCCAATGTTAATTTTTGGATATCAAAACAAAAACATATGAAAGTATTTAAGCGGTGGCTTCAAAGCGGTGAGGCGGTGGATTTTCCTTCTTAAATGGAATACGATGTGCCGGGTTTTTTCTTCAAGATTGCCTCTGTATTTCTTTTCCATCACTGGAGGGGTTGCTGCTGCTGCTCCACGCTAGGGTTTGCTCGACAACTCTTCGTTCTCGCATCGTCGAGGCCAGTAGGGCTCGACAAAGGCTGGAGCTTGGTTTTCTACTGCTATTTCTGTCTTGGTGGGCTTTCTCGACTGCAAACCCTCCACTGTGAGCCTTCTCCCTCTTCTTTTTTTTGTTTCTTTTATCATTGCTGGAATATGAAGTAGTTTCCTGCTTGGGTCATTGAATGAGGTAATTTTGGATTTGGCCGACTAATAACTTTGATATTGGTGTTTTCTCCTTTCATACTTTGGTCATATGGGGGTTTTGTTTATGCTAGGTTGGATGCCTTGGATTTGGACGGAAATGTATTTATTTATGGGATTTGTTGGCCGGTTGCTATGTTCCATCCTGTTTACTCTTAACTCTTATGTATAAGGCTACTGTTTATAGTTGGCAATTATAGTTGAGCCTTGGACATTTGTGGCTGCCATAAGAGGCTTCTTTTTGCTATATTGCGACCTCATGACTAAAATTGGATACTTGCAGAGTTGAAATGTTATATGTCGTACGATTTGTCGTTTTACGATTTCTACAGCCGCTCTCGTCTTAGACAACTCAATTTGAGTCGTAGTTGTAAGCAACATCGGAATTAAATCGTAGCTATTTAACGGCGCAACCCTAAGTAAATGATTTCATTGATGCTACAGTGGATGGCGTCCGGTGATAGGAGCGATGAACATCTCGATGCTGCTAAAGTTCAGGGAAAAGCTGTAAGTTCTTACTTCTTTAATACTTCGGCATTTTGTATAATGAAGGCAATATAGAAAGTGATTACGTTTTTATTTATATATAGTTCGAAGTTTTGGAATCACTGATATCTCAAACTCGCTAAAGAATGCGGAATTGGAAATAGCTCATCATAAGCAATAATTCTGAAGGAAACTCTAAATCAAATACACGTTGAATAATGGAATGCAAATGAAATGATAAGGGTTAACCCAGTGTTGTGGGGGGGTGTATGAATACCCATGGCAGAATAGTTGAAATTGTATGCGGCCGTGGAAGGCCAGAAGTCGTTGAAGGCTCAGAGGTCGTTGAAGACCCAGATGCATGTAAACATACCCTTATGATTTTAAGCATAGCAACAAAACAAGAAGATGAAAACGAAGCATAAGAATGAGATAAACACTAATGTGAATGATAAGATATTGATTTCAAGATTTCAGGTATACATGATATGAGATATGAAGATATATAACTGTTTATAGCTACTAATTTTTATTGTTTTCTTGGACAGTACTTGAAGAGGTATGTTTTCTCACTTAGTCATATTTATTTTTTATGACTAAGCCTGTCGTCTATTTTGTGTAGGTAATTGAGACGACTGTAAGTGCGCAAGAAAAGGCTAGGTTAGTAGAGGATGACCGACACAGACTCGTGGCAGAACGTCTGAAGGTATGAGTTTTATGTTATGTGTTTAATTTGTACTCATGCATATATAAATATGTATATATATGTTGCAACGAATGCTTGGCAAACAAATACAAATGTAGAATTTTTGTGGGCCTGAATTGGGGCTTCACAGGACCTGTAGTGTTTAAGACTAGTGGCGTAGATCAGCAGACGTAGGATCATAAACAGTGAATATGCTACATGATATATGAATTGTATAAATAAACAAATGTTCAACTCTTTGTTCTGCCTTAATACTGAAGCATGGCTATTAATGATAACTCCTCAGCAAAATATACTTTGGGACTGTTTTTACACTTGCTAATCAACTATCATGACTCAGTTATTTTTCCGCATCCATGGTGATTACTTGCATGGAAAAACTAATGCAAAGCAACATTGGGAAGAATATAAAGAAAAGAGAACCATGTGCAAATAACTCAATAAGCAATAAAGGTAGAAACATTCAATCCTATGGAAAAACACCGTAGTAATTGGAAATGACTTGGAGAAACTTTATTAATCCTTTTCCACACTCAAAATACATGGCTTTTTACACTTAAATAGAAGAGGAAAGGGAATAGGAAATCCTATTTTATAATGTGGGACTGAAGAGATGAGATGGGCCTAAACATGGGCTTTTATAAATAGGCTCTTTTACACATTTCCTCAACACTCTCCCACAAGCTGGAGCATACAAATCATAGACACTAAGCTTGGACATAAACTGATAGTATAATGATCTTGGTAGGGTTTTTGTGAGAATATCAACAACTTACCCAGTACCAGGAACATGTTGTAGCTCCAATTTCTTCGATTGAACCTTCTCCCGAATAAAGTGACAGTTAACCTCGAATTGTTTGGTTCGCTCATGGAACACAGGATTCTTGGCAATATGTATAGCTGTTTGATTATCACATAATAGAGTTGCAGGCTTAGTTATTAAAGGCGCAAGGCGCACAAAGGCGCAAATGGGTCTTGGAGCCTAGGCGCAAGGCTCAAGGCACAGGCGCGCACCTGACGAAGGCAAGGCGCAGACGCACGCCTGACGAAGGCAAGGCGCAACCACATCCATTTTAAATAATCAGCACCAAACATCATTTCAACTACTCGATCAAATTTTTCATCCGGTCTACTAATTAATCATTCATTACTATCGTTTATATCTCTTAAAAAATAGAATCAATGTGGTCACTTATATCATATCTAAGACTCAACACACAATTATCTTTCACAAACACTAAATCAATAAAAAATTATTAAGTTCTTACATTATTTTTTTCTTAATTTTTGAAAAAATAAATTTACAATAAAAATTTCACTCAGACGCGCATTTTATATTCTAAAGGCGCACAGAAGCGCAAACCTTTGAGCCTGGAGCCTTAGGCGCGACTTTAATAACATAGATTGCAGGTGAGGGAAGTTTCACCCTTAAATCACAAAAGAGACTCTCAAGCCAGGCGAGTTCTAATACAACAGCGGTCATTGCCCGATATTCTGCCTCAGCAGACGAACGCGCAACAACAGATTGTTTCTTGCCACGCCACGTAATCAGATGTCCTCCAAAGTAGGTACAGAAATCGGTTGTGGAGTGTCGATCAACAAGCAAACCAGCATAATCAGAAACAGAGTAAGCAATCAGAGATAGTGAGGAAGAGGAAGTTGGTTTGTATATGAGCCTTTGTCCCAGTATTGTCTTCAAGTATCTGAGGATGTGTTCAACGGCCTGAAGATGATAAGTCAGTGGAGCATGCATAAAACGACTGACAACTCCAACAGCGAAGGAGATATAAGGACTTGTCACAGTAAGATAAATCAGTTTCCCAACAAGTCGACGATAATTCTAAGGATTTGGAAGTGGAAGATTTGAATCAGAGCCCTGAGTACAGAGTTTGTGGTTAACGTCCATTGGAGTGTCAGCAGGCTTGCATCCAGAGTAGCCAATATCTTGAAGAAGATCAAAACAGTATTTTCGTTGAGAGAGGACAAGACCATCAGAACGACGTGATAACTCAAGACCAAGAAAATACCGAAGATTTCTCAGATTTTTAGTTTGAAAGGCAGAGTTTAATTGTCTCTTAATCATTTGTATTCCCGTGAAATCATTTCCTGTGATTAGGATATCATCAACGTAAACCAAAAGAATAACAGTGTTCGTTGGTCGGTGACGGGTGAACAGAGAGAAGTCAACTGAGCTTCGAGTGAATCCAACAACCTGAACAAACCTTGTTGAATTTTTCAAACCATGCACGAGGAGATTGTTTGAAACCATGGATAAATTTATTAAGGTGACAAACATGTGACTCCCCCGCGGTCTCAAACCCGGGAGGCTGATGCATGTAGACAATTTCTTGAAGATCGTCATTGAGAAACGCATTCTTGACATCCAACTGATAGAGGGGTCATTGGCGATGAACAATCAAAGAGATCAAGACTCGAACAGTATTCATCTTGGCAACAGGAGAGAAGGTTTCATCGTAGTCGAGGCCTTATTGCTGAGTGAAGCTGCAGGCAACGAACCGAGCTTTGAGGCGGTCAACAGTACCATCCGGAGAATGTTTGATGGTATAAACCCACTTACAGCCGACACAGGTCTGGCCGGGAAAAAGGGAGACAAGATCCCAAGTTTGGTTAGCCCAGAGGGCGGTCATTTCCTCCTCCATAGCAGTACGCCACCCAGGATGTTGAAGAGTGTAACAACTCAATAATTATAATTATAATAGTAATAATAATAATAACAAACCCTATTTCCCTCATATAACCCGTGAACCATCCCCCCCCCCCGATAACTCATTTCCCTCTCCCGGTCCAAACTCCTCCAGACCCCAACGCCGACTCCCCGTCCCGATTCCGCCTCTGACGGCATCTGCTGCTCCCTTCGCCGCCTCCCGCCGGCGATTTCATCCCCGGTGCTTCCTCCTTCCCCTCTGGCCGACAATAACTGCAGCAAGCCGCCCTCCTTCTCCTTCTCCGACCGGTGAGGGTAAGGCAAAACCCTAGTTCTCTCTTTTCTCATTTCTCCACCTCCTCTCTTGGAATTAACGTGAGTTTTCCTCCGTGACCTCGTCCAGGGCAGCAACTCTTCTCCGGCAACCCTAACTCTCTGTTTCGGCCGGTGGATCTCTAGAGGAATGCCTAGGGTTTCGCCCGAAACCCCACTTCGTGGATTTCTGAGCCCAGATCTGGTCTCCTTGGGTAAGGAACCCCGTCTAACTCTCATTTTTCAGTTTTGCCCTAATTTATTTGTGAGGATTTCTGCCCTCCGATCGACGTAATTTCGTCGTTCCCTCTTGTGTTTGTCGTAAATTCGACTAATTTCATTTATGTTTGTGTTTTCGGTGCCGCTCATCAGATCGAGCGGTGGAATTCGCTCTGAACCCTCTCCGATTTAGGGTTTCCGACGCCTAGAGCCGCCAAATTCTCGATCCTTGTGGTAACTCCTCTCCCCTCACTTTTGAGGGAGGTAATTTCCTTCAAACCACATTTTATGTGAGTTTTTTTTTTGCAAATAATAAATGTCTGTGTAAGTGTAGGAATCCCGGTTATGGTATTGTGTTCGCGTGGTCCTAAAGCAGGTCAAAAGAATTTAAGATTCCTAAGCGCTTGCTAACACCACTTAGCCGTCGCCATCCGTTCAGCTTTACCTTAAGGCGAGTAGAGAAACCTCTCTTGCTTGCAAACATGGAAAAATCTACTGCACTTTTTGTTATGAAGTAAACCCTTATAGACTGGAATCGCCTAATTAATAACTTGTCCAAATTATTTATGAATCCCTGAGATTGTTTAATATCATAGGCAAACATTGAGAGGGGAGTGTTGGTTTGGTGTGACGCGTTGAATCGAGCCCCCGCCTAGCTGGTAACGAAAACCATTAGGCGACTTTTGCAAGCACAGTTGTTGATAAGCCTTGCATCAATTTATACACTAGAATCATGTACAGCAAATGACAAGACCTTCACCCTTCATTATTTTCTGCTTATGGTATGGCAGTTAGGCTAAACTCCGGAGTAGGCTATTAAAGTAAAAGCATCTTGTTAAACCTGGTTACTTGTCCGGTAGTAGGTTGTTATGTGTAAACAAGTTCATTGAGCTCTTGTTTCCTCTGCTTACTTTTTGTGCAAGTTATTAACTTGAATCTTTATGTATTTTTCATGTTCTGAGGCATTTTCCTTCTGTTTGGATTTTCCTTAGGGTTCGTGACTGCGTCGTCCGATTCCCGAGTATTATTCATCCAACTTCAACTTTGCTTGGAGGTTTCATTTTGGTTTGATGTATCAGCAGGTTCTATGTATTTTGTTTCAGTTACTGTTGGATTTTACTACTCATGTATTAGTTATCGTCAGACATTTTCTCTTGTATCGTGGATAACTTTTTAGGGTGAAACATTGTACTAGTTCATTTCACTTATGATATTTCTACCTTGTGGCTAGTTGCATTCATTTAGCTTCAGTACTGCTTGTGACTTCGTTTTTATAAAAGGAATGCATGCATAACAACTTTTTATTTATTTATTTGCGGTTTCCGCACCAATTTAAAATCAATTATAAACCTTTCAAAAATAACAATTTAAAACTAGATATAGAATCTCTGTTTCCGCCTTAGCAGGAATGGCTCCTCTTTGCATGCCTGTGGCATCACGACTCATCCAAAGCGCACTCTGATCTTGTTAAGACGGGTCGTGACAAAGAGCCTCCTACAAAGAGTTAGGTATCGAAATAGAAGAAAAAGACAAGGCTAATTGGAGAAGAGACAGAGAGAGGCGGTGCAAGGAGACATAGTTCGTCAAAGGATAAGTCGTGGAGGAGGCCGGATTAGCTGGCAGCACGAGAACATCGGTAGAGGGCACCAGCTGATGGGCGTCAGCTTTGGGAGGACAACGGGTGTATACACGAAGAGGTGGTTGAGGTGGCGGTGGGGGTAGCGGGGACGGTAGTGGAAGAAGCGGCGGGAGAGAAGTAGTAGAGACTTGGTAAGGAGGGGGTAGGGAAGGAGATGGAGGGGAGGAGTGAAAGGGATAATCCTCAAGAAAGGTGACATCCGACGAAACTACTAGTTTGTTGGTGTCAGGAGAGTAGCACACATAGTGTTTTTGAGTGCGCGAATATCCAACAAACATATATTTGGTAGCCCGAGGAGTCAACTTGTCAACGGAGGGACCCAGGTTATGGACATAGCTGGTACAACCAAAGACACGAGGAACGAGAGCAAATGGTTGTTTATAAGGGAAAAAACAAGACTAAAGGTGTTGCAAAGTTGAGGAGAGTGGAGGGAATTCGATTGATAAGATGACAAGCAGTAGAGACCGCAAAGTTCCAGTAGAGAGAAGGAACATGCATTTAAAATATGAGAGATCGAGCGACGTCAAGAAGATGATGATTTTTTCGCTCGGCCACATTGTTTTGTTGAGGAGTATGCGGGCACGAAGTTTGATGAATGATTTCAAACTCAGTGCACAAGAGCAGAGAAAGTACGGCTGGTATATTCGCGCGCATTGTCTGTACGAAGGACTACAATATTCGCGGAAAACTGAATATGAGTCTCAGTAATGAAAGCATGAAAAGTAGAAATAATTTTAACACGATCACGAAATAGATATAACAAGTTCATGGGCGAGTAGTCATCAATAAATGTAATAAAATAACGATAGTCATAAACACTCGAGATTTTATATGGTCCTCAAACATCTGAATGAATTAAATCAAAAAGAGTATCACTGCGAGTACAATGAGATAAAAAAGATACACGGCGTTGTTCGTCAAAGATAAATGATTCACAAGTGAACTATTGAAGAGAGACATCAGGAAGAGGCTTCTTGAGAATCGGAATGGAGGCATGCCCAAGATGACAATGTCAACCAGCAGACGTAACGGAGGACAGAGCATAAGGAGGAATATCCAAAATATATAGCTCATTAAATAACCGCCCTTTACCAATGATACTCTGCGTCCGCAGAATCTGCATAACAAGGTTGTAGGTGAGAAAGTGATGTTGAAATCCAGATCGCGAGTAAGACGGCTAATAGAAAGCAAGTCAAAAGGCGAGCCAGGAACATGCAGAACCGAGGAGAGAGTAAGAGCCGAAGTGAGGGGCCAAATCAGCAGCACCAGAGAGCGGGGTGGTGTCACTATTGTCCACGGTGATGAACTTAGTATGAGCAGAGGTCAAGTAGCGAGGTGACTGCTGCGAAGTAATGTGATGGGTAGCACTGGAGTCCACAATCCAGTGGGAACTGTGGGAGAGACAGGAGATACCTTCATTGGAGATCGACGCAACAAAACCAGAGGAGCGAACAACCACGCCTTAGAGATGCTGGAGCTAGCTACGTAGAGCAGTGATGCCATCACGGGTTGAGGAGGTAGGCTCGAGAGCAGTGGAGATATGTAGATGAGGAGGCAGACCATGCTTGCAATAACAAGTGGCCTCAAGATGACCATCCTGGCCACATTAAGAGCATTTAGAGCGAGGTCTCCCAGTACGTCCTCGTCCCCGGGTGTTGGTGCGACCCCCATTGTAACATCCCAGATTTTGACGTCGTATTTAAATCAATTTTAGGGCTTGATCACAAACAAAATTAATCGTGTCGACGACCTATAAGGTAACAATCTATTATGTTTAATTAAATTATTATACAAGATAAGCAGAAAATTAAGAGTCAGTGTTCAATGGCGAATAACCCGTAGCGGCCGCGACGATTTTCATTTTAATTATTTGCACAATTCCACTT
The DNA here is from genome assembly GCA_039513925.1 of Platanthera zijinensis. Classification (NCBI taxonomy): domain Eukaryota; kingdom Viridiplantae; phylum Streptophyta; class Magnoliopsida; order Asparagales; family Orchidaceae; genus Platanthera; species Platanthera zijinensis. Next base: position 270,912,138 of record CM077079.1, on the reverse strand, counting down.
TGTAAGGGGAACCCTCACGTCAGAGTACTGCTCCTGATTCAGCCATGGGTGATGCTAATGCGCCCCCTGCGCCACCCGCACTAGCAGCAGTAAAACCTACTGATTTGGCAGCTCAGATTGTCAAGGCAGTAGCAGTTGCATTATTGGAGTTTCAGAGAGGGCTGGCTGCAGGGATTCCGGTTCCCGCTCCAGCACCAGTCCCTGCACATGTAACTGTGGAGGTCGGTCTGGACTGTTACTTGAGGGATTTTAGAGACCTCCACCCTTCCAACTATAGTGGAGATGGAACCCCGATGGACACCGACAACTGGATCGCGAACACCATAGATTTGCTGAATGTCATGGCATGTCCAGAAAATAAAAAGGTTCAGCTGGCAGCTTAGGTTAAGCTGGCAGCTTTCCTTCTTCGGGGTGAGGCAAAGGTTTGGTGGGATAAGTATCTGGCAGATGACCCTGCAGGTAAGACTTCAAGTTAAATTCCCTCGTTTATAAGAAAGTTTTAACTTATAGTATGGCATAGTGTGACCTTTTCCTTGTCAGGTCGTACAGCAGATATGTTTACTTGGGGAGATTTTTCTAGGGCTCTTGCGAGCTGGTTCGTGCCCCCTTCTGCTCGATGAGGTCTCTAAGAGAAGTATCTCAGGCACTTCCAAGGGGATAAGTCTGTGGCTGAGTATGAGCGAGAACTTACTCACTTATCTCGCTATGCGGACGCGATACAGGGAGATGAGGCTGAGAGGTGCAGCCGTTTTGTGGATGGCCTACGAGACTCATTAAGGCAGTCGTTGATGACCATGGTCAACGCCGATTATAGGAGTTTGGTGGATACGGCACGAAGGCTAGAAGCGGATCAGCAGCGTGTGCAGAGGCGCAATAGTTTCCGCGCCAAGCGGCCTCAAGGTGGACCGCCGGCTCAGCGGGATAAGAATCAGTCAAAGGACCGTTGGAACAAAAAGCAGAAGTCGGATTACAAGCAGGGCAATCAGTCTGGGGGCAAGCCCAGAGACTATCCCCTTTGTTCCAAATAAAATCGCCACCACTATGGAGAATGTTTGGCTTCTTCAGGTGTCTGCTTCAAGTGTCAGAGCTGGACACATTGCTCGGAATTGCCCAGAGTATGCGGGTAATTAGGTAATATGATCATACGCAGGGTAATTTTCTCTCATTCAGGATTTCTCTTTGAAAAATTTAAATTGTGTACTGTAACTTGAATTTCAGTCGAATTACGAGCGTGGTGGTACAAGTGGGATCGATAAAGGGAAGGCTGTGGTGGTGGCTGATCCGAAGTCAACTACAGGGCATGGTTTAGTTCAGCCCCGAGCTTATGGTCTTGGCCAGCAGGAGGCCAAGGAGCAGGAGGATGTTGTGACTGGTTTGGAACTTTAGTAAATAGTTTGTTCTAATAACTATTCTTCCTCTCCAGCAACTCTTAAAATGAGATAATAATATACACTTGCATTTAGGTATCCTCATAGTTAATGGTGTGTCGTCTAAGGTCATCTTTGATACGGGTGCATCACACTCGTTCATGGCGGAATATTTTGCTCGCAAGCTTGGCCTAGAAGCCCTCAGCGACCAGATTCTGTTAGACGTTATGATGCCTAACGGTTCAGTGTTGCAAACCAGTCGCAAGTGTAAGGCGCCAGTTCTTTTCGGAGAAGTAGAAATTGTGGTGGAGGCGTCCCTTTTACCTTTTGTCGAGTTTGATCTATTTTTGGGCATGGATTGGCTGACCGACGTGAATGTCAAGATAGATTGCAGAAAGAGATTCAGCTAGAAGGACCTGATCAGTCTCACATTACCTTTCGAGGTTTGAAAGGAGTCTCCAAGCCGATCATCTCTTCGGTAAAAGCTAGGAGGCATGTCAATAAAGGGTGTCCCGCCTTTTTAGTATTATTGCATGCGGAAGCCAAATCCATTTTGCAAGAAGTACCAGTGGTGTGTGAGTTTCCAGATGTGTACCCAGAGGAGCTACCTGGTGATCCTCCCTCCAGAGAGATTGATTTTCAGATTGACCTTATTCCTAGATCTGCACTAGTGGCCAAGGCTAATTATCGCATGGCTCCCAGAGAATTGGCTGAGTTAAAGATTCAGTTGCAGGAGTTACTTGATCTGGGATTCATCAGACCTAGTACGTCGTCATGGAGGGCTTCAGTCCTTTTTGTGAAGAAAAAGGACGGCAGTTTGAGATTGTGCATTGACTACAGAGAGTTGAATAAACTTACTATTAAGAACAAGTACCCTCTTCCAAGGATAGATGACTTGTTCGATCAACTCGAGGGGTCTTGCACGTATTCCAAGTTAGATCTGAGGTCGGGATACCATCAGTTGAGGATTCGAGAGCAGGACATCCAGAAGACAGCATTTAGCACCAGATACGGGCACTTTGAGTTTGCGGTCATGTCATTTGGGTTGACCAATGCTCCGTCTGCATTTATGGATCTGATGAACAGGGTATTCAGGGAGTTCTTGGATCGATTTATTATTGTCTTTATTGATGATATCCTAGTGTATCCGAGAAGCAAAGAAGAGCATGTCGAGCACCTTAGGGTAGTTTTGGGCACTCTTAGGCAGAATCAGTTATATGCCAAGTTTTCTAAGTGCGAGTTCTGGCTTCCAGAAGAGGCATTCTTGGGTCACATGATTAGTAAGGTGGGACTTGCGGTTGATCTAAAGAAGATTGAGGCGATCAAAGATTGGCCAAGGCCAAAGTCGATAGCAGAGATCCGAAGTTTTCTCGGCTTAGCAGGCTACTACCAGAGGTTTATTCATGATTTTTCGAAGATAGCCCTTCCTTTGACTACGCTTACCAGGAAGGAAAGAGCTTTTAGTTGGACCTCAGAGTGCGAGTCCTCTTTCGGGGAGCTGAACATCAGGTTATCGGATGCACCAATATTGTGTCTTCGTTCAAGCGTAGATGCCTTTCAGATTTTCAGTGATGCTTCAGGCCAGGGTCTGGGATGTGTTCTCATGCAACACGGAAAGGTTATAACTTTAGCCTCACGACAATTGAAGAATCACGAGAGAAATTATCCAGTGCACGACTTAGAGTTAGCAGATATCATCCACGCTTTGAAGATTTGGAGGCACTACCTCTACGGTGTACGGTGTGAGACCTTCACAGATTATAATAGCCTCAAGTACATTTTTGAGCAGCAAGCGCTCAATATGAGGCAGTGTAGGTGGCTCAAATTTTTGGCTGACTATGATGTGACAATTCAGTACCACCCAGGAAAGACAAATGTGGTGGCTGATGCACTTAATCATAGAGGAACGAGTTACTCTCTCCTTACTCAGCAGAAGGAGCTGGTGCAAGAGTAAGAGAGATTAGATATTCGTATAGTGCCACTCTCTAGCTTTGGGCCTGCAAGTTTGGGTTGGATAGAAATTACATGTGATATCAAGGATAAGATCAGGACAGCTCTACCTCTGGATCCAAAGATGTCAGAAATTTGGGCTCTGACTCAGGCAGGTCAGAAGGAGAAATTCAGTATTCGGGAGGATTTACTATTGTTTGATGGTAGGGTGTGCATCCCGGATGTTAGCCATCTTCGGGAGGACGGACTATATGAAGCTCACAACTCCAGGTACTTCATTTATCCAGCCAGCACAAAGATGTATGCAGATCTCAAGAAGTCAGTTTAGTGGCCAGGACTTAAGGGAGATGTCGCAGACTTTATGGAGAGGTGCGAGACTTGCTTGTTGGTAAAGGCGGAGTGTCAGAGACCTGGAGGCAAACTGCAGCCTCTTCTTATCCCAGAGTGGAATTTCGAAGACATCTCTATGGATTTCGTGCATGGCCTCCCTAGGTCCCAGAATGGGAATGACTCGATTTGGGTGATCGTTGATCGACTGTCCAAGGTTGCCCATTTTATTCCCAACAAGAGGACCGACCAGGGTCCAAAGTTAGCTCAGATGTATGTGGATGAGATAGTCCGACTTCATGGTGTGCCGAAATCCATAGTGTTAGATAGAGATGGTAGATTCATCGCCAAGGACTGGAGGTATGTTCAAGAGCGTCTAGGTACACAGTTGAAGTTTAGCACAGCTTTCCACCCCCATACCGATGGTCAGACAGAGCATATTAATAGGACCTTGGAAGACATGCTTCGCATGTGTATTTTGGATTTTGGCAGCAAATGGGAAAAGTATGTTACCTTAGTAGAATTCTCCTATAACAATAGCTTCCAGGCAAGTATCGGCATGGCACCCTTCAAGGAGTTGTATGACAGGCGTTGTCGTACACCTTTATGTTGGGCAGAAAGTGAAGAGAGAGCTTCTAGCAAAGAATCTTGGATAGACAAGACCACGGACAAAGTCAGACTCATTCAGGACCGCATGAGGATTGCTCAGGACAGACAAGTCAAGTACTATGATCAGAGACATAGAGCAGTTGAATTCAAGGTTGGAGATCACGTTTATCTGAAGGTGAGACAAGTCAAGGGAGTCTCTGGGTTTAAGAGAATGAAGAAGTTGAGTCACAGATTTGTGGGTCCATTTGAGGTGCTAGAGCGCATGGGTGAGGTTGCATACATGTTGGCCTTACCTGAAGATATGAGTGGGTGGCATGATGTATTTCATGTCTCCTATCTGAGGAGAGCAGTCAGAGACCCAAATCAAGTGATCAATACTAAGGATGCATCGATTGAATCAAATCTCAGTATCAGTATTATGCCAGTCAGGATTGAGGATTCGAGGATTCAGAAGCTTAGAAACAGAGAAATCTATATGGTTAAAGTCATTTGGATGAATGCGGTCGACCAGAGTATACTTACGAAAGAGAGGACGAACTCCGTGGCAATGAAGATTATGCGTTTCTCTTTGATTCAGGTATGTGTGCAATTTTCCAGGACGAAAATTTATTAGGAGGGAAGATTTGTAACATCCCAGATTTTGACGTCGCATTTAAATCAATTTCAGGGTTTGATCACAAACAAAATTAATCGTGTCAACGACCTATAAGGTAACAATCTATTATGTTTAATTAAATTATTATACAAGAGAAGCAGATAATTAAGAGTCAGTGTTCAATGGCGAATAACCCATAGCGGCCGCGACGATTTTCATTTTATTTAATTGTACGAGTCCACTTTGTAAGGGGAAAACCACTTTGGTCTTAATAAATAAAAATGGGTTCCCTCCTTTTAAACCCGGTTCACGGTTAAGAAACCGCAACCCAAACCGTTCCAAATAAAGAGCCGCACCCCCCCCCCCCCCCTCCATCCCGATAACTCCCTCCCGATCAGAAAAAAAGGCGCAACGGAAGCGTATCGCGTTCCGGAGAGGTCGGCACCTTCCGTCGCTCGCAGTCGCGCCGCAGCAGGGAACCGAAGCCCTAGCCGACCACTCTGTCGCTAGATACTAGTGCCGACTTCTCCTTCTCCCTCTGCAACCCTAGTCGGTCATCTTCTTCTCCCCAAGTGTCGTTGGAGTTCGGATTCAACCCTAGCCGGCAGGAATCAATTTCTGAAAGCACTATTTTTGTTTTGGTGAGTGTCATTCCTCGTGATTTCCTTATTGTAGCGGAAATCGTTTAAGTGGGATTTATTCCTCCACTTTCTCTTGCCCTAATTTAGAAAACGAAGTATTCGGTCTTCCATATTCAGAAATTGGTCGCTTATTTTGGGATCTAATCATCGTTAGAGCAAGGTAAACGCAACATTTTGTTGTTCATAAATTGTTCAAACTGTATCCTTATCATTTTGAGTTTTCCACCGGCGGTGGCCCTGCCCGTGAGACCCAGATCTGGGTCTCACGGACAGGGCCACCGCCGGGCCCGCTCGCCGTCGTACAACCCCCGGCGGATTCGCCGGAGGCCGGCGAACCCCCAGTGGGCGTCGGGCAGGCCGCCGGCGGCAGAAGCGGGCAGCGAGGCGGAAGTGGAACCGGGGGTTGTACGGGATTTTTTATTTTATTTTTTTATTTTCTATTTTAATAATTAATTTACATAATTTGTTTTTAATAATTAATAAAATTATTAAAAAATTTAATCAATTAAAATTTAGAAAACTTTAAAATTTTAAATAACTGTCGGGAGCGGGGGGCCGGGCGAAGCCCGCCTCAATGCGGCTGAAGGCTGCAGCGCCGCATCAAGAACGGGGGCGGGCGAAGCCCGCCTGAATGCGGCCGAAGGCCGCAGCGCCACATCGAGAACGGGCGAAGCCCGCGTGAATGCCAAGTTGCAGGCGAAGCCCGCAACGACGCATCGAGAACGGGCGAAGCCTGTTCGAAGATGTTAGTGTATGTGTATGTGTGTGTATAATCTAATAATATTATAAAATAAAAATAATTAACATTATATTTAAAATGTGCATATATATATATATATATATTGGTAATTTATTGTCATTGTATTTTGATACAAATAAAAAAGATATATCCATTATCATTTCATTCATATGCTTTTAAGGACTAATTTGGCGTTGCATTTTTTCTCCGATGAGTTCGAACAAAAACACCACCGTCATAAAATGGTTGATTGGCATGACAACGGTTACGACTTACAACCGCAATCAAGAAAATAAAACTAGTTTTGAACATAAAAGTGGATGAAGTTCCTTAGGTAAGGTCGGGAGTTCAAGAACGACGTTCATAACCACTGTGTTCATGACCGCCACGCCGGGTCAAACGGAGCCTAAATCTTATTTGAGGGATACATGCATGTATATGTTGCAAAAATATCATAAAATTTAATTTTAAAAAGATTTAATATGTTAATATATGGAAAAATAATAATTTTATATTTACATGGACACGTATATTTATTATATATGTTTATTTTATTTTTGTATAAATATCTATATGTATATAATATATTACAGTTTTATACAACAAGATCTGAATGGCGTGGTAGTCAACTGTTCTGTTTATTTGGAACAGACTTGGGTTCGAATCCCGCCACTCTCGTATTTTCTGGGATTTAATTTTGTGCTCCTTGGCCCGCCCGGTTAGGCAAACCCGTGACCGGTTCCCGGCTCATCGGCCCACCCGCCCGGTTTTTCCGGTTCTTGGTCGGTTTGTTGTGCTACAGATTCTTAAGCCTTGACCGGACCGGCCGGTGGTCCGGTCCGACTGGTTGAACCGGCCGGTCCGGTCCGGTTTTTAAAAGCTTGGCGATTAGGGGTATCAGGAGAAAATTTGATGGCATAGATTTAATCAGCCCAAGAAGTGTGGATAATGGTGATAGAACTTCACAAATCCAACTATTACGAGGATGAAATCATGTACTTTTACTTGGGAATGAATGTTATTGGGAAACAATGAGGCGACAATTCTCAAACCAAAAATGAATATAATGTGAATGAAGGTTCTGTGCTATAAAATTTTCACAAGTGCTTTTAATCAAAGCACAATAGATTAGATTGACCCAACAAAAGCACATTAAGTTGCAATCACAACAATCACACACGTAGGTAGTCCTAATATTTGCAGAAAAAACATCAAAACCATTCATTAACCAAAAACTTTACCTGCCCTATCCAACCAGCTAGCTCATCAGGATTTGCAACAGTTGCTGAAAGACATATCAGCTGAACTTCCTTTGGGCAGTATATGACCTGCATCCCTTGAACGATGAAAATCAATCATGTCAAAAGAAACTGACAACTTCCTACAAAGTAAACAGATGATCATAACACTTACTATCTCTTCCCAAACAGTACCCCGTGACATGTCGCTAAGATAGTGCACTTCATCGAGAACAACCACGTCTACATCAAACAACTTACTCCCCGTAGATATCATTCCAATGCTGCAGAATAAATATAAGAAATTACAATTATCAAAATAACACTAGAAATGGACAAGAAATTTGAACGGTAAACAATGACAGTTCAAATTAAAGATTAATTTTAATCTTCTAGGAAATAACTGCTATGCATCCAACAGAGAAAAAAACATTCCTACCCAAATAGCTATATAGATCCACAGTATCTAGGCTAGAACCAGGGAACCTAGCATGGCCCGTGATGAAAAAAAACTCAAAAGAGAATATACTTTAAAATCAGGGTATATCACAGTGCTAGCCGCAGCTTATGTAGCATTAGAATATACTTGTGGACCATGAGATTAATATTGCATTACCGTCCTCGTTGTTTTATAGTGGGACAAAGTGATGTAGGGTAGCCTATGCAGTAGACTCCTAGAATGCAAGCTAGTGTCGTGTAGGGCTGACTCACTCAGACCTAATGACTATATGTCAGAACAATTTTAAATCAGGCGTGTTAATTAACAGAAGCAACGCAACATCATAACAAATCAGCCCATTCTTTCATAAGAAAATAAACAATTTCTTTAGGCGTTTTGGCGGTGGCTTTCCTCCGCACGGAGGGCCAGAATATGCACGCGGCGAATTAAGTCGTCCTGCAGGTTAAGACATTCACAGGCAAACAACAACAAAATATAATTCCTTTAAAACAAAGAGTTCCACGAAGCGATCAATGTTTTACAACCAAACAACAACTAGCACCGCAAATAACGAAGCAATATGAAATCTGGAATAAAACCAGGGCTGTAATGATCGTAATAAATCTGAAATTGTGGAGGTGATATGGGGTTTCCGGATGGTGAGAGACTAGATCGGGTAAGGGGAAGTGGTTCCACGGAAGGGGAAGGGATGGTGGCTGCAGGTATTGGTGAGGGAGGGCTAGATCTGAGGGGGCCGGGCTGGATCTGGACCAATATGTCCAGATCTGGACAGATCTGGTACCTACGGTGGGGCAGGGGGAAGGGGGGGCTGTGCGGGGGTTGTTGGCATGCGGTTGTGGGGAAAGCTGGGGCGTCGGCGTGCGGCTGTATGGGGGGGAAGCAGGGCGAAGGCGGGCGGCTGTAGGGAGGCAGGAATAGGCGGCGGTGGCGGCTGTAGGGGAGCAGCGCCTGGACGGGGTAAAGGGGCGGCGGCAGGAATCTGAATGGGGTGGAGGGCTGGCTGATGGTAGGGGGGATGGGAAAACAAGGAGGGGAACGGATGCTTACCCAAGGAGTCGTCACCAAGGGGCTCCACGGCGTCGGCACCGCGGAATGATCACCGGAAATGAGGAAGAACTCTTCTCCAAATTTCAGCAATGAGATTCCAGCAGCCCTAGAGGATCTATTTATAAGAAAATAAAATTAGGGCAACCAAGATGGACGGCTATGATTGGTCGTCGATCTCGGCGCCAAAACAACACTAAATAATATTCGAAATACAACATGCTATATATGAAAATTCATCAGAACGACGAGCCGGACGCAACCACGGTGACGGATCGGCGATCCGGTCACGCCCGCCTGCGAGAATACACGAACGTGGGGTCCGCCCTGCGCCGTGTCGCGCCATATGGCCCCCCATCAACTCCCCCGGACTGAAAAGCCTTCATCTCTGATGAATGGAGACGCTCGTACTGAAGTCGAAGTCCTGGGGCGAGTTGATCCAACTCTGCAGCAACAATCCAGGTGTCGTCAGTGAAGGGTCGTCCAAGCCAACGAACCAAGTAGCGGCACACGAGCCCATCCGTAGAGGGGACGAACTCATGCGCAATGATCTATGTAATCTGCTCGGCCCTCGGCACTCGGGGACGGCGATCCGGTGATGGTGGTGGTGCTCCAGGTGAAGCCAATGGAGATGAACGCCCGGGGAATCAAGTGGAGGTTGGGTGGCGGGAGGAAGGGGCGGTGGTATAGGCTCGGGAGGGCCGCCAAGGTAGGGGATCGGGGTACTCGTGAGGTGCAAAGTAGGGTGTCAGGTCCTCGACATTGAACACGGGGTGGATACTCATGCTCGCGGGAATGTCCAGCTCGTAGGCATTCGACCCGATCCGTCTCAAAATTGAGTAGGGCCCAATTCGCCAGGCGCTTAGCTTCTTAGCAGGCCCCTGAGGGAGCCCCTCAGCACGGACTCTAACCATCACCTGTTCGCCAACCAGAAAATGTTTTTCCCGTCTATGCTTGTCTGCCTGTTCTTTATAATGTTCATTGCTTAAATTAATTTTACGCATGATTGACTCATGCAACTCATGCAAGTGATGCGTGAAGAACTCAGCAGACTCACTAGGGCGTGACTCAGTCGGGACGAGCATAAGATCAATAGACTTCCTAGGGTCATAACCTGATACTACATGAAATGGACTCAGACCAGTCGACCTATTGATGGAACTGTTGTGTGCAAACTCAGCTATAGGGAGCACCGAGTCCCAACTAGACGCATGTTCACCAACTAGACATCTCAGCAGATTACCTAAACTTCTATTCACCACCTCAGTCTGACTGTCCGTCTGAGGGTGGTATGCAGATGAGAATTTAAGAGTAGTCCCGGTTTTGCGCCATAACATCTTCCAAAAGTAGCTAACGAACCGCACATCTCGATCGGACACGATGGACTTCGGAAGACCGTGTAATCTAAAGACGTCACTCATAAATAAGGCCGCGACGCGGGGGCATCGGCGGTCTTACTACACGCGATAAAATGGGTCATCTTAGAGAATCGGTCGACCACAACAAAGATAGAATCATGTTTCCGCTGGGTGCGCGGAAGTCCAAGCACAAAGTCCATATTAAGGTCCTCCCAAGGACGATGGGGAACAGGTAAAGGGGTGTATAAGCCCGTGTTCTGCTTCGTTCCCTTGGCCGTTTGGCATACACGACAATGTCGGACGATACGAGCCACATATTTCTTCAGACTCGGCCAATAAAAACGGTCCTCTACCTAGAGCTGTCACGGTTCCGATTCGGTTCCGGTTCTATTAAAACCATGAACCGAACCACGAAGGTAACAGTTCTTCAAATTAGAACCAAAATCTTATTTAGTTTGACCGATTCCGGTTCTGATTCCGGTTCCAGCTTAATTTTTCGAACCGTCGTGTCAACGGTTCCGGTTACAGTTCAACTAGAACCAAAACCAAACTGGTCACTATCGGTTCGGTCCGGTTCCATGCGGTTTGGTTCGGTTCCAACTAAAATCAAAATCAAGTTTGATGGAATGAAATAAAAGCGGTCTGCAAATAGTAAAACTCAAAACAATATCGAAATAAAAATAATTATGTTGCGCACTTCTCGACGGTCTTTTCCGCGATCGGTGGGATAGTATCAATTTCCTTCCTACGCGTGTAGACTTGCCACGAATTCTAGTTGGCTTGTGAACGTCTCATCGGCATGCTCAACCGTAACAACCGCCTACAATTAGTTGTTTTTCATGATTACTAATAAATAGTAGTTGCATATCTTCTATATTTTTTAAATAAAATATTTCAAAAGAAATATGTAAGTAAAATTGAAAATATATTATATAACTGTATAAAAATAAAAAATGCACTGCAAAAATTGACTCCATACTGCACAAATGTCAAACTATACCATACGGTTTTTATGCTGTGAAGTTTTGTTCGGTCCAAAATCGACCCCCTTTAGTGCGATTGCGGTTTGGGTTCAAACTGCACCAGCTTCAATCGTGATAGTAAGTATAAATATTATAGATAAATTATAAAATAATAACAATATAATAATAATAACCGGGTTGCGGTTCGGTTCTACTTCGGTCCGGTTCGGATCGGGTTTAAAAATCTTGAAACCGCTTGAGACTTGTATATTGCGGTTCTGGTTCCGGTCCGGATAATAAAATGTAAGAACCACACCTGGACCAATGTTGTTCACGGTTCCATAATTCAAACCGGAACTCGAATAATTTGCGAACGGTTCGGTCCGGTTCTTTGCGGTTCCGGTTCGGTTTGCGATTTTCGGTTTTAAGTGACAGCTCTACCACTACCATAGCAATCGACTTATCCCGCCCAAAATGACCGGCGGCACCCCCGGCGTGTAATTCTCATACTAAGTAATCACGATACGAGGTGTTTGGCACGCACAAACGGGAGCCCCGGAATAAGTACCTATCAATGATCTGAAACCCCTCAATAGGATCAGGAGGGTCCCTCGATAGCGCAGTGTATAACTCAGCAAAATCAGAACAAGTGAGGTAGTCCATAATCATCCTCTCGAAACCATCCACCTGGTCCTGCAATGTGTGCAGTAGAGAGACTCGACGACTGAGTGCGTCGGTGAGTTTGTTCTCAACACCAGCGCGATGTTTGAGAACGTAGTGGAAATCCTGCAGATACTCTACCCACTTCGCGTGGCGGTGACTCAGCTTTCTCTGAGAGTCGAGATAGCGTAGGGCCTGGTGGTCAGAATACAGTACAAACTCCCTGGGGAGGAGGTAGTGTCTCCAATAACGTAATGACTGGACGATGGCATAAAATTCTCAATCGTAGTTCGAGTATTTTTGCTTGGCTTCGTTAAGTTTCTCACTAAAGTAAGAAACTGGGTGTCCCTCTTGACTCAACACTCCCCCAATACCCTCACCCGACGCATCACAAGCGACCTCGAAAGCTCAGCTAAAATCGGGGAGTCGGAGAACGGGAGCGGACGTCAGTTTGTCCTTAATTTCTTCAAATGCACGAGTGGCTGCGGTGGTCCACTGAAAGTCTCCCTTACGCAAACAACTAGTAAACGGATCCATGATCGAGCTAAACCCCCTAACGAATCTCCTATAAAAGGTCGTGCGTCCATGAAAGCTACGGGCCTCATGAATGGTTGATGGTGTGGGCCACTCGCGGATGGACTGGACATTCTCAGGGTCAACAGACACGCCTGAGGAGAAGATAATGAATCCCAAAAAGTGGACTGACTCGGATAAGAAGGAGCACTTCTTCATGTTGATAAACAGTTTCTCCTTTCAGAGAATGTCAAATAGGAGTCTCAACTGCTTGAGGTGATCCAGCTCGGTATGGCTATAAATCAGAATGTCGTCAAAGTAAACGACTAGGAATTTGCCCATATATGGCCGCAGGATCTGGGTCATGACTCGCATGAACGTACTCGGGGCGTTCGAGAGCCCAAATGGCATGACCAGCCACTCGTACAGGCCGTCTTTCGTCTTAAATGCGGTTTTCCACTCGTCTACCTCTCGAACTCTGATCTGGTGGTACCCGCTTCAGAGATCGATCTTCGAGAAGATCTGGGCTCCGGACATCGTGTCTAATAGGTCATCCAGATGAGGGATCAGGAAACGATACTTCACCGTAATCTTGTTGATAACTCTACTATCAATACACATACACCAACTGCCATCCTTCTTAGGGGTAAGAAGGGCGGGGACGGCACATGAACTCAGGCTCTCGCGGATAAACTGCTTCTGGAGAAGCTCATCAACCTGCCTCTTGAGCTCAGCGTGCTCAACAGGATTCATGCGATAGTGTGGTAGGTTTGGGAGCGAGGCCCCCGGGACTAAATTTATAGCGTGTTGGATGTCCCGCAGAGGGGGTAACTCGTCAGGGAGCTCCTCTGGCATAATATCCGCAAACTCACCTAATAAGGGTCGAACGGCAGGGTGGATCTCAGATGTAGGGCAATCAGATACCATAGTGGCGGCCACTACATTCATGATACCAGCATCAGTGTTGTCTCTCATAAACTCACCACACCTCAGGATATGCACGGGTCTCGAGGCAATCGTGTTGGTGGAAGGCTCAATCCGACCCTTAGGTCTCTCTCTGGGCTGGGTAGGAGATAAAGTGATCTTTCGCCCTTTGTCATAAAAGACACACGTGTTCGAACGACCGAAGCACGTGACGTCGCGATCGAAGAGCCAAGGGCGGCCCAATAGAACGTGGGCGACATCCATGGAGATGACGTCGCACCAGACCCGGTCCTCAAAGGAAGCGATGTTGATCGGTACGAGACAGCGCTGGGTAACCTGTATCGCTGTCTTGTCTACCCAGATGACACGATAGGGGTGTGGGTGAGGCTCTGCCTTCACCTGCATACGGTCTAGACCCTTCTGGGCCACGATATTCACGCAACTCCCACTATCGATGGCCAATTTGCAAGGTCCGCCTGCACTCGGGAAGTACGTGTAGAAAATGGTGGTGCGGCGCCAATCCTCATCGGCACGTGGGGTATGTAAGAGGCGTCGGACCACTCCCACCTCTAATGAACGCTCAGCGTCGCTCTCCCAACCCTCATCAACGGTGGCAGTAATCACCTCAGTAGCCTCTTCATCTCCCTCTAGTCCTTGCTCCTCATCTTCAATCAACAGATTCCGCGTGGGGCAGTGTGCCGCCACGTATCCTTTGCCAGAGCATCTAAAACACTGGATACCCCCAGGCCTCTGGCCCTCAGTAGCGACAGCCTTCCCCTTCATGTCAGGAGTGACTCGTGAGGGTGGGGAGGCTGTAGCAGTCTGGGCTGGAGCGGGCTTCCTAAACGTCGACGACTCCATCCGGGAGGGGAACTGTTTCGTACAAGATGTACGAAGGTACTGCTCGTACTCTAGGGCGAGCTGGAATATCTGGTCTACAGTCTCCATGCGATGTGGGATCAGCTCTCTCCGGAGCTCCGAACGGAGGCCAGCCTTGAATCGAGAGGCAGTGGCAATGGGCTCCTCCGAAATATCGCTCCTAACAACCAGCTCGTCGAATCGAGCCATATACTCGGCTACCGTAAGCATCCCCTGACGTAAGCTCTGCAGCTGATCTAGTAGCTGGTCACGGTAAGAGGCAGGGAGATCTTATCCTTGAGTCTCTCCTTCATGTCCTCCCAACGGGCGATGAGGTAGTAGCCGTCTCTCTCAACAACTCTCTCTACACTAATCCAGAACACCTTGACCTGCCCGACTAGCTTCATTTTGGCGAACCGGACACAACGCTCATCACTCATATCATACCAATCAAAGTAATGATCCATGTCAAGGAGCCAATCACTAAAGGCCTTTGGATCCAGGAGGCCATCGAATGTCGGGGCGTCAAGGCGAATCCGACGAGTGATGTCAAAGGCGCGGTCATCTCTCCGCGGATCAGGATAATCATCAGGATAGTCGTCACGGTCGTAATCGTGCCGAGCGGGCGGGGGCCCGCGCTCACGTCGACCCGGCGGGTAATACTCATCTCGACGTTGGTCGTGGCGACCGTGTGGAGGTACACGGTTCCTAGGGTCAGGCTGACGTGGCAAGCGATATTCTTCTCGCTGAGGCGTGGGTCGGCCACGTGCTGGCTCTGGGTTTCGCCTTGTTGGCGGAGTGGGAACTCTCACAGGGGTCTCACGACGGTAGCGGTCTGCCGGTGGCGGATCATCTCTGACCCGTTGACCGCGATGGGGAGAGTCATCCGGGTCATCCGCGATCTCATCGTCGTGTAGTGAGGGAGTATCCCTAGCGTTCTCTAACTGATCTACACGACGATTCACCGCGGCGATATCGTGACGCACATTATCGAACTGAGTACCCATTGCGTCAAAACGTTGTAGAATAAGGCGTTGAAAGTCTGTGGTAGCGGCGCTCGAATTCGAGCCCGCTGCCCGGTCATTGGTGGCTAGTGGATCTATCATGCTTCTAAATGCCCTACCACTACGGAGCATGCAAAACGGCCCGACCTGGGCTCTGATACCAACTGATGTAGGGAAGGCTGTGAAGTGGACTCCTAGAATGCAAGCTAGTGTCGTGTAGGGCTGACTCACTCAGACCTAATGACTATATGTCAGAACAATTTTAAATCAGGCGTGTTAATTAACAGAAGCAATGCAACATCATAAGAAATCAGCGCATTCTTTCATAAGAAAATAAACAATTTCTTTAGGCGTTTTGGCGGTGGCTTTCCTCCGCACGGAGGGTCAGAATAAGCATGCGGCGAATTAAGTCGTCCTGCAGGTTAAGACATTCACAGGCAAACAACAACAAGATATAATTCCTTTAAAACAAAGAGTTCCACGAAGCGATCAATGTTTTACAACCAAACAACAACTAGCACCGCAAATAACGAAGCAATATGAAATCTGGAATAAAACTAGGGCTGCAATAATCGTAATAAATCTGAAATTGTGGAGGTGATATGGGGTTTCCGGATGGTGAGAGACTAGATCGGGTAAGGGGAAGTGGTTCCACGGAAGGGGAAGGGATGGTGGCTGTAGGTATTGGTGAGGGAGGGCTAGATCTTAGGGGGCCGGGCTGGATCTGGACCAATATGTCCAGATCTGGACAGATCTGGTACCTACGGTGGGGCAGGGGGGAGGGGGGGTTGTGCGGGGGTTGTTGGCGTGCGGCTGTGGGGAAAGCTGGGGCGTCGGCGTGCGGCTGTATGGGGGGGAAGCAGGGGGGAGGCGGGCGACTGTAGGGAGGCAGGAATAGGCGGCGGTGGGCGGCTGTAGGGGAGCAGCGCCTGGACGGGGTAAAGGGGCGGCGGCAGGAATCTGAATGGGGTGGAGGGTTGGCTGATGGTAGGGGGAGGGGAAAACAAGGAGGGGAACGGATGCTTACCCAAGGAGTCGTCACCAAGGGGCTCCACGGCATCGGCACCGCGGAATGATCACTGGAAATGAGGAAGAACTCTTCTCCAAATTTCAGCAATGAGATTCCTGCAGGCCTAGAGGATCTATTTATAAGAAAATAAAATTAGGGCAACCAAGATGGACGGCTATGATTGGTCGTCGATCTCGGCGCCAAAACAACACTAAATAATATTCGAAATACAACATGCTATATAAGAAAATTCATCAGAACGACGAGCCAGGACGCAACCACGGTGACGGATCGGCGATCCGGTCACGCCCGCCTGCGAGAATACACGAACGTGGGGTCCGCCATGCGCCGTGTCGCGCCAGATGGCCCCCCATCACAAAGGCTCGTATGTTGTATGATGTTGTTGTACCGTCCTTGTTGTTAAGATGCATATATGAGCGCCCAGAGGTCAATTGCTTCAACTTGCTATGCATGGGCAAACAACCATTCAGTGAGTTATGCTACATGTCGTAGACAAGAGGTCAGGTACGTGAAAGTAAATATGTGAAGGTGAAGAAATCTATTGCATTATTTCTATACATTTTAGCACACAACAAGAAGTCTCCCCATGTTGGATGTATGTATCCCTAATTCATGGATACAATTAGTAGACACTTCAGTATCATGCTTACAGTTATGCTCTGATGTTAGCTATGGACTATATCAAGTTACCATAATCAAGATCAAACCGTAGATGGAGATGGTTTGAAGACTGTGTTGGTGCATTACATGGAACACAAATTGAAGTAATTGTCCATACATCAGATCATGGCAGATATAGAAACCCTAAGCAAAAAATAACGACAAATGGTCTAGGTGTTCGTTACAACCAAATGAAGTCTTTGTATGTTTTACCTGGATGGAAAGGTTCTTCTACAAATTCAAAAATATTTTGTGATACTCTAGAAAGGATAGGTTTTAGAAAAGAAGGCTTTTCGGTTGAGCAGGACAAAAAGTATATGGAGATTAAATTTAGCAGTGCAAAAAGGACGGATGACTTCGTTATTAAGCTGGGTGTATAACCCGTAATTCGTCGAGATCAGAGATGACCAAGGATGGCCTACAGGATCTCGCCTACCAAGGACAAATGCAGAAGAAATCACCTCCAGGGGCGAGATCCAGACTCTCAGGGGCGAGATACAGGCTACATGGGCGAGATCAACCTGACCTCGGCAGCATTCGACTCGTCAGCCTGACCTCGGCAGCATTCGACTCGTCAGCCTGACTTCGGCAGCATTCGACTCGTCAGCATGTCTCGTCGGAAGCACTGCCTACTAATAGTCCCTCCAAACAGCAGAGTTTCGTTGTTGGCAGACCATTTTGGGTTGCATATAGTAGAACCAAAAGACGGGATTCCGCTATTGGCAGTCCAGGCTTGGAAACTATAAATAGACCCCCAAGGGCACCTTTGTAGAGGACCTCTTCTTGGTTTTCCTCTTCCCTGGCTAGTTTTGGTTAGCGAGAGATCCAGCTCCCTGTTCACCGTGGTTTCCGGGTGGGCAAGTGGAGAGCTTCAGCTCCCTGTTCACCATGATTTTCGGGTGGATTGGTTGATAGCATCAGCTCTTTGTTCACCGTGGTTTCCGGGTGGACAGATTGAGTGCTCTCAAGTGCCCTCCAAGGTGCCCGGCTCAGCATTTGGTTTGGGAGGGGAAGCTCTCTGAGATTTTTCGGGTGTGTAGCGGGACCTCCTCGCTACAGCTTAGGGTCTGTTCCATAGTTCTTAGCCACCAGTTAAGCGTCCAAGCTCAGGAGAAGTTGGTGCAAGTTACCTCCTTTGGGTACGAACTATTCTTGAGACCGAGATCTGGTTTCAACATTTTTGGTGCGGTCAGCGTGGACCATAGCCTGCACAAGAAAATCCTAAGCAAGTTCCATGGCTGGTGGTGAAGGACAAGATGCTGACCTGGGCGACTCGCCACCTCCAGCGGCAGTAGTTACGGTGGGGATGTTTGAAGAGTTCAAGAGGGAAATCTTGGAGACCCTGCACCACACAATCGCCACGCGTGGTGAGTGTTCGATCCCTTCTGTCCTGGTGGTCGTGCCACCATCCCTGGGTGAGAACGCCCCCATCAAGTAATATAAGAAGGAGGCGACGGTCGAGGGTAGCGATAGGGATCTCGTCGGGCGAGAGCTCTTCCCTTCGGCGAGTGTTGGTAGGGTTGGCGAGCCGATGTTCCGTGACCACCCGACTCGCCCCGCGGGGGGAGGAAGCCCCTTCAACAAGTTGATCGTCTTGGCCCCAGTTCAAGAGGGGTTCCGGGAGCCAGAGATGTCCTACTACACAGGCAGAGATGATTCCGTTCAGCACGTCCAGTAGTTCGAAGATGCAGTTTCTATCAAGCAGATCTCGGACGCCTTCAAGTGCCGACTTTTTGCCATCACGTTCAAGGAGAAAGCAAGGGATTGGTCTCACCAGCTTCCTCCCAGTTCAATCTACTGTTTTGGGGACCTGCGTCGGGGCTTCCTATTGAAGTTCTCAACGTCAAAGAAAAGAAAGAAAGGAGCAGAGTTCTTGCTCGACATCAAACAAGGGTCAGAGGAGACCTTGGGAAGTTATGTGAGCAGGTTCCAGGAAGGTTCTCCAAGTCCAAGAGGTACCAGGGTACACCCTGATGCTAGCCTTCACTTTGGGGCTTCGTCAAGGGTTCTCAGGATGGAGCTAAAGAGGGAGCTACCCCTGTCCTTCGAGGAGATGATGGAGAGGGAGGCAAAGGAAATAGAGG
Organism: Platanthera zijinensis; assembly: GCA_039513925.1. Lineage (NCBI taxonomy): Eukaryota > Viridiplantae > Streptophyta > Magnoliopsida > Asparagales > Orchidaceae > Platanthera > Platanthera zijinensis. The sequence continues at coordinate 270,893,115 of CM077079.1, read as the reverse complement.
GGCGGCGAACCCGACGTTCGCAAAGTTGGCCAAGTTGGGAGAGATTGGAGCAAAGGAGCAAGGAGGTTTCAGGCAGCGGGAAGGGAGAAGAAAGGAAGAACCGGGAGGTCTAGGGTTTCAAGCACCTCACAGAGGGCACGGACGGTTCAACCCTCAAAAGTGGAGACCGGGCCTAAGGCCACTTCCTCCCCCACCCCAGCAGGCTATGGAAATCGGCCAAGGAGGGAGGAGAGAGAGAAGGAATCGCCCGGGAGGTAGAGGAAGGGGCAGGGTGGAGTTGCCCTACTATGACTTCCATCAGGAGGAAGGTCATGCAACGGTCACCTGCCTAGAGTTCTTGGAGGTGAGGAGGGCGAGAGGCCCAGTGCAGCAGCAGCAGATGCGGATTGAGGAGGTTGTAGCAGGAGTAGGAGAGGAGGATAGATGCGAGGACCGGGCCAATGTGGGAACCCGAGGAGGGATCGGGGCGATCCACGGGGGGATAGGAATTGAGGCTACCCGCAAGGGGAGCCTCCAAACAATATTCAGAAGGAGCGTTGCATCAATCTCCCAGACCCCGCCACCGGAGGAGAAGATCACCTTTTCGTCGGACATGCCCGACTATGAGGATCTGTTCAGTGACGCCTTGGTGATCCAGAAGGCCATAGAAAACTTCACGGTCTCCCGGATCCTGGTCGACAATGGGAGTTCGGTGAATGTTATTTTCAAAAAGGCTTTCGACGAGATGAAGGTAGAAGCGCGAAGGGTGCTGCCCTTGGACGGACCACTATGCGGGTTCTCCGGGGAGAGGGAGGAGGTAGAGGGTGGAGTCGGACTCCACGTGACATTAGGGGGAACTTCAAGAAAATGTCGGTTCGTCATTGTGGATGCTCTGAGCATTTACAACGTCATCTTTGGGCGCCCCCTCATCGGTGCCTTTCGGTGTGTGCCCTCCTCTTTCCACCAATGCTTGAATTTCAACAACGGAGGTGTCCAAGTTCGGATCCGGGGAGACCCAAAGGTAGCGAGGCAGTGTTACGTCAGCGCCGTCAATACCATCTCTTGGAAGGAAGAGGCAGAGGAAGTGGAAAAAGTGATGGAGAGCATGAGCAGGTTGGAGGTGGTAGGGGAGAAAGAAGAGAATGATCATCAGGATCGAGCATTCTGAAGGAGCCTCGTCTCGATGAGTCCTTTTTTTGTAATGAACTTTTCCCTGACCGATTAGGCAAGGGTGCATTATATTAAAAGTTTCCCACTAGGTAGATGATAGTTATTTTTTTATGTTGGTTCAAAGCCCCGAGAAGGTTCCATTAACCGGGCTCCCACTAGCCGGCAGGACAGGTTGATCTCTCGGAGAGGCAGGTTGAAATGTTGGTTCGGAGCCCCGAGAAGGTTCTGCTGACCGGGCTCCCACTAGTCGGTAGGGTTGGTTGACCTCTCATAGAGGCAGGTTGAAATATTGGTTCAAAGTCTCGAGAAGGTTTCACCGATAGGGCTCTCACTAGCCGGCAGGGCAGGTTGACCTCTCGAAGAGGCGGGCTAAAATGTTGGCTCAAAGTCCCGAGAAGGTTCCGCTGACTGGGCTCCCACTAGCCAGCAGGGCAGGTTAACCTCTCGGAAAAGCACGTTGAAATGTTGGTTCAGAGCCCGAGAAGATTCCGCTGACCAGGCCTCCACTACCCGGCAAGGCAGGTTGACCTCTCGGAGAGGAAGGTTGAAATGTTGGTTCAAAGCCCCGAGAAGGTTCCACTGACCGGGCTTTCACTAACCGGCAAGGCAGGTTGACCTCTCGGAGAGGCATATTGAAATGTTGGTTCGTAGCCCCGAGAAGGTTCCGCTGACCGGGTTCTCACTAGCAGGCAGGACAGGTTGACCTCTCGGAGAGGCAGGTTGACCTCACGGAGAGGCGGGTTGAAATGTTGGTTCAAAGCTCCGAGAAGGTTTCACTGATCGGGCTCCCACTAACCTGCGGGGCAGGTTGACCTCTCGGAGAGGCATGTTAAAATGTTGGTTCAGAGCCCCGAGAAGGTTCCGCTGACCGGGCTCCCACTAGCCGGCAGGGCAAGTTGGCCTTGGCAGGTTGAAAAAAGTTAATTTGGGAAGAAGTCCCCGAGCAGATCCCGCTGACTGAGCTCCCACTAGCCGGTAGGGCAGGTTTAGCTCTCGGGTGACAGGTTGAGGGACAAATGGTCTTGGTAAGCAAAGGCCCTTGTAAAGTTTCCTCCACCTCCAGTTGAGTTGGGCTCTTGGGAGGTGTTGATTTTCCTCCACCCCCAGTTGAACCGGGCTCCTGGGAGGTGTTGAGCTTCCTCCACCTCCAGTTAAGGTTTGGATTTTGGAGGATGTCGAGCTCTTGAGTGGAATGTTGTCTAGCGCCCATCTCTCCGAACCACGAGTTATACATTATTTTTTCTGACCTCGTGCCGAGCTCAAAAAAAATGGGGATTGTGTATAACCCGTAATTCGTCGAGATTAGAGATGACCAAGGATGGCTTACAATTTCTCGCCCACCAAGGAAGAATGCAAAAGAAGTCACCTACAGGAGCGAGATCCAGGATCCCAAGGGCGAGATACAGGCTACATGGGGGAGATCAACCTGACCTCAGCAAGATTCGACTCGTCAGCTTGACCACGGGGGCATTCGACTAGTCAGCCTGACCTCGACAGCATTCGACTCGTCAGCCTGACCTCGGCAGCATTCAGCTCGTCAGCCTGTCTCGTCGGGAGCACTCGTCGGGTCATAAGGGTCTGCTAATAGCCCCTCCAAACAGCAGAGTTTCACTGTTGGCAGACCATTTTGGGTTGCATATAGTATAACCAAAAGACGGGATTCCGTTATTGGCAGGTCAGGCTTGGAAAACTATAAATAGACCCCAATGACACCTTTGGAGAGGACCTCTTCTTGGTTTTCCTCTTCCCTGGCTAGTTTTGGTTAGTGAGAGATCCAGTTCCCTGTTCACCGTGAGTTCCGGGTAGACGGGTGGAGAGCTTCAGCTCCCTGTTCACCGTGGTTTTCGGGTGGACTGATTGATAGCTCTGGCTCCCTGTTCACTGTGGTTTCTGGGTGGATAGGTTGAGTGCTCACAAGTGCCCTCCAAGGTGCCCGGCTCAGCATTTGGTTTGGGAGGGGAAGCTCTCTGAGATCTTCTGGGTGTGTGACGGGACCTCCTCGCTGCAGCTCAGGGTCAGTTTCATAGTTCTTAACCACCAATTAAGAGTCCAAGCTCAGGAGAAATAGGTGCAGGTTACCTCCCTTGAGTATGAACTCTTCTTGAGACCGAGATCCAGTTTCAACATTGGGTGATCAAGATATTTCACGTACTAAATTTTTAAAAATCTTGAATCGATAGTTCAAAAAGATGAAGGTAATGATAAAGATGTGACACATAGAATCCAAACGGGTTAGTTGAAGTGGAGAGCCGTGTCAGGGATCTTGTGTAATCGTAAAGTACCATTAAAACTTAAGGGCAAGTTCTATCGTACTGCAATTAGACCAACAATGCTCTATGGCTCTGAGTGTTGGCCGGTGAATGGTACATGTGCAAAAAATGAGAGTTGCAAAGATGAGAATGCTTAGGTGGATGTGTGGACACACAAGACTGGATAGAATTAGTAATGAATGTATCAGGGATAAGACAGAAGTAGCACCAATTGCAGAGAAGATGCGAGAAGCTCCACTAAGATGGTTTGGACACGTGCAAAGGAGACCATTAGATGCACTTGTCAGGCGTTGTGAGTCTAGTCACTAGGCATGTTAAACGAGAGAGGGGTAGACCAATAAAGACTTGGAATGAAATTATAAGGAAAGACATGATGTACTTGGACATTAGTGAGATTATGACACAAGATAGAGCACAATGGCGACAAAAGATCCATATAGTCGACCCCACTATAGTGGGATAAAGTCTTGAGTGTTGTTGTACTCTAGAAAGGATAGATCGATTTGAAGTTTCAATTAGTAAGCCATAGTTTTTAGCATTCAGATCACTAATACCAAGTTCGATCATTAAAATTTAAAATCTGAATTGAATAGATAAGTATTACCTGGTCGATGTTGGTTACCCTAGCGGTCCTGGTTTCCTTGCATCGTGTTGATCCACACATTATCATCTACAGGAATGGTCAACACAAGGAAACAACCTCTCCAATTACAAGGAGTTCTTCAATTTGTGTCATGCTAGAGAGTGAAATGTCGAATAAAGAACATTTGGTTTGTTGAAGAAACATTGAGTAATACTACGTCAACCATCTACTTTTTCGTATCAAGGTTCAGGTACGAAAGAAGTACATCTAGAATTCATATTGCTTAGGGTGTTTCATTCAGATATAAATTTTAAATATCTGTGCAAATAATAAATGCATGTTGAGTCTTGCATAATTTTCTTACCACTAAAAGATTGGAAAGTCATTCGCAATTGCACGTTGAGATTGATGTTGAATTGTTAGGTGGGGATGTGTCTGAAGGCAGAGATATCTTTGAATATGATGATAATGTTAATCCAATACAATCCTCAAATGAATAGGCAAACTTAGGAGATTAGCTAATGAAATGTTTGCTGAATGTCAGGCCCAAAGTGCAATTTTATAGATTGGATGGAAAGGTTTACCTAGGGGTGTAAGTTGAGTCGAGCCTGCTCGAGAGCTCGACGAGACGGCCCGAAAAAAACTCGACTTGAACTCAAGCATGATGCCTCTTGTTCATGAGCTTTAATTCGAGTCGAGCTCGAGCCTAATGCCTCTTGTTCATGAGCTCACGAGCAGGCTGGAGAGGTTTTTTATTTAATTTTTTTAATTTATTATATGAATTATAAAATATAGATAATAATAATTGTTAGAGAAAGTCATGTAAAGGCCCATTACTTTTGCCCATATTTAGGCCCCTTGCTCTCTCGTATTTGTCCCACATCTAAGGATTGGGATTCTTCACCTCTTTCTCTTTCTATAAGGCTCTATTTGGTTCGGCGGTGGCGGGTGGATCCGGCGGGTGGAAACGGAGTGTTCGAACCGGAGGGGGAGGTGGCTGCTCCAAACGGAGTTTTTTGAGGCGTTTCTCAAGGCGGGCGGGTGGAAACGGAGCAAACGCCGCCGGAGGTTCATTTGTTTACCCTCCTTCCGGCGGCGTTTGCCCAAAACGGAGTAGCGAAACGCCCAAACAAATAGAGCCTAAATATGTACAAACTCATGTTGTAATTAGACAATTTTTGGGAGTAATAAAATTCTCTTCATTTTTCACAATTCTCTACATGGTATCAGAGTCTTCGGTCTTCTGATTTTTCGCATCAAGCAGCTCTTGCGGTTTGCCTTACTCTAACCGAATCTCCTGTACAGATTGGTCCTAGGCGGCCTGCGTTTTCTACCAGCAGCCCCTTGTGCGATGTGACTCTTGGTTTTGTGCTCTCTTTTTGCCTTCCCTCCGTGGCTTTTTATAGCTTTTCCCTGTTGGTCCCTCCTGACGGCCTTTCTGCGGACTGCGGCCTGGCTAGTCTCTGCCTTCTGGTTCTTCTTTATCTTCCTAATCGCGCGGCCTAGTGCTCTGTCTGTCAGGTGTTCATTGCAGATTGACTTTCCCTAGCCGTCGCGGTCTGTTCGCTTTCGTGCGGTTCACTATTCGCGCGGTCTGTCCGTTTTCTACCGAGATCGCCTCACTATTCGCACGGTTTGTTCGCTTTCTTGTGTGCCCCTGCTCCAACTTCCTGCTTGTCCGTTGCGGTCTGTCTTGCTTCCTGCCTGAGTTTGTCAAGTATTTTGTTTCATACTTGCTTGTTACCAAGTTCGTGCAAGCTTGTGCCAGTTCGCTCTCCCACGGAATGTCTAGTCGCAGTCTTGACCGCTTGCTTGCTCTTTGACCTCGCCGCTCTCTCCTTGTCGTGCGGGCTGATGTGCTTGGCTTCCCTCTCTGCGTTGTTCGCCTGTCACTTTGTCGTGTGGGCTGTTTTCTCACTTGGTTCTATTTGTCTGTCTTGCTGCCCTTTCTGCTTGGTCTCCTAGCCGCTGGGCTAGTCGGTAGTCTTTGCCTAGATAGCTGCACTCACATATCGCCAATTCGCCTGCTTCAAATTTGCTGATCGCCAGTCCGTCAATTTCCAGCTCGACTGTTCTCCGGTTAGCTTGTTCGCCAATTCATCTGTCTACCCGCTTCCTGGAGGATTTCATGGATTCGACTGCTGCTTCCTCCCTACATGCTTGTGGTGCTGCTGCTCCTCTTGAACTCTGTGATGATCTTCGGATCACCGTCATCTCTCTTCGTGGGAAATAGAACTTTGTTGAGTGGGTGCACTCAGTTTGTCGTGTTCTGCAAAATAAAGGTCTTCTTCATCACCTAACGAGGGCTCGTCCCACTGCTCCCACCGAAGAATGGATCTGTGATGATGGTCATGTCCAATCATGGATTCTCAATTCCCTGGACACTGAGCCATATATGATGGTCATGTATCATGAGACGGCCCATAATATGTGGGAAGATCTCCACTCTCTCTATTTGGCAAGGACAGCCTCCAGCACTTGTACGACATCATTACTGACCTTCAAACACTTGACCCTGGGGCACCTGGTGACTTGACTTCCTTTGTTGCTTGGGCAAAGACTCTTGTTAAGGCATGGATACAGCATTAGCCTCCCACTTCGGATCTGGTTGCGCAACAGGCCCAAAAAGAAGTCATTGTTGGTCTTGCCATGATGATGGTCCGTATCCCCCCCCCCCCAAATCTTCATAGTGTTCGGACTCAGATTTTGTCATTCGCTACTACTCCCTCTCTTTCAAATGTTTGATCAATGCTCCTGAAGGTTACTCCACCCCCGGATGCTCCTGCGACTCTACCTTCGGCTCTCCTCCAGCAGCCCCTCTCTACTCTTATTCCTTCAGCTTGTGGTCCACCGGCTCGTGGAGAACGTGCTTCTCGGAGACGGGGACATGCTGGCCCAACCTTCTTTGAGTGTTCTCACTGCAGTCGGGATGGCCACCTTGAGTCCACCTGATATCGCAAGCATGGTTTCCCTCCTCATCTCATTGCTTCAGCTAATGCAAATCCTCACTCCACCACCAGTCAGGACATTGTTGCGTTGCGCACCCAGCTCCAACAGTTACAAGGGGTGGTTAGTCTCTCCTCTGGCTCTGTGACATCAATCTTCAATGAAGGTATATCTTGTCTCTCCCAAAGCTCTCACTGGATTGTGGACTCCAGTGTCACGCGTCACATCTCTCCACAGCAACCACCTCAATACTTGAACTATGTCTATCCCAAGTTCATTACAGTGGTAAATAGTGACACCACCCCGGTTTTTGGCGCTGCCCACATGCCTCTTACTCTAACTTTCTCTTTATCCTCGGTTCTTCATATTCTGGGATCCTCCTTTAACCTGTTTTTGATAGTCGTCTTACTAAAGATCTGGATTGTTGTGTAACTTTCACATACTCCTTCATTGTTGTGCAGGATCGACAAACACAAAATATACATGGTAAGGGGCGGATGTCTAATGGGTTCTATCTTCTGAATGATCCACCTAATGTTCTCTCCACCGTCTCCTTTGTTGCTTGCATCGTCGTCTTGGGCATGCTCCTCTCCCGATTCTCAAGAAAGCTTTGTCAGATGTTTCTTTTCATGAGTTTACTTGTGAATCTTGTGTAACATCCGTATCTTTGACGCAAAAATTTAATTATATTGCAGGGACAAATCGCGAATGATTTTGATCGAGGCAGCGCGTCGTCGAGGTACAATGTTAGTATGTTTATAATCGCGTTGATTTATATCAGTCTTAAAGTTTGTGTGACACATCTTATTTTAATAGGGAAGCGCAGGACTTTTTTTATTTTCATAAGGTGTTAATGTGGATTGGCACTTTAGGAGTGGGGTGCGTTTAGAAATTTTCACCTCTTTGGGTGGAACAAGGGGGCGGATTCCCCCAGCGGTTATCATAATCGTGCCTTGCCGAGTGTTAAAAGCCGCAAACCCTCGTAAGTCCTAAATCCCGTAACCCAAATTCACGGAAACTGTCGTTTTCCCCCTCCCGACTTCGGTATTTCCGCTACAGCGAGCGCTCTGCCTCCCGCAAGCCCTAGCCAACGCCTTCCCCCGCTCCGACTCTCAGCGCCGACCCTCCCTCCTTCCTCTACAGGCGCCGGCGAGTTCTCTCCTCCCTTCCTGTGTCGTAGGAGAGCCGGTTTCATCCCTAACCGGTGGAAGTCAAGAGTGTTGAAGCAACGTTTTGGTCCTGGTGAGTTTAGTTCCTCACTTGTCTACACTTATTGGTGGAAATCCTTCTAATTGGAAGTCGATTCTAACTATTTTCTCATTCCTTCTTTCCCTAATTAGGGATCGGAGTACTAGATCCACCGCAAATTTGGAGTTGATTGCATTGTTGAGTCTTAATCGCTCTCACGTAGAGGTACTGCAACATTTTGGTTCTTCATATTTTTACCCTAGCTAGTTTGAGTTCCTTTACTGATAACCCTAAAGGGAAAAATGCGTAATTTAGAGTTGTCATGGATTACAGATTTTTGGTGGCCTCGGGGAAAAGTTCTGGAAGTCCTTCGTAGTAAGATTTTCTTCGAAAAAGCAATGTCGTCGCGCCGAATGTACGAGCGTCGCATCCCCACTGTAAGGAAGTCTAATTCTTGTTAGTTAGACGTATCAAGAAATTATTTTATGTACGCATGTATAGGTTTCGTACAAGCATCATATCCATGCATAGAAAGGTGTGGCGGTAGGAAAACGGTCACGGAATTAGTAAAGGATAACACCCTTTAGGTACAAAACTCTTACACGTGTACGTAAGCTTGGAAATTTGTCTAATTAAGGGCGTGAACGTCCCTTCTAGCCGACCACAAGAAAATCAAGGGTCGCTCAGTAGTACACTAAAGAGATGTCCCAAGCAGAGTAGCGGCAGACCTAAAAGGGTCAGTAAGCACACATAAGTCTTCTCGTGCATGGTAGAGGCGCACTACCTTTCTCATAAGGCATATGGTATCCTATGAGCAGTAGAGTCTTGGGATTTGACTCCCCTTTGAGACAGTTAGTAGATTCGAGACCGTGTCCGCGCGACACTAGGACAATTGAGTTCGTAAGATGGTCTCGGGTCATCAGTTTTCAGATGCGCGTTAGGAACTACTCTGTCTATAGCCTTTCAAGTAGAAGTGCAGATTAGAAGCCACCTATAACTCAAGTAGAGACCTGACGTGAGATAGTATACTAGGTAGTGAACGTCGGGGCTTGGGTAAATAAAATGAAGGTTCATGATCGTAGAACGAGTATGTGTGTTGACCAGGAAACATTGTAAAGGCATGCATATCATCTAGAATAAAGATTTTTAATGAATGAAACTATTTTTAAAGAGCATGCATTCATCATTTAAGAAAATGTTTTATTGTCACTAGGAGTTATTTTTACTTACTCTGACCTCTCGTAAGCAATGTTTTACAGGTGACCCGGGTGGGAAACTGCGCCTAGGATGAGCGTCCTTGTGCTGTCAGTTTGTAGTTGGTTTCGTATTCAGTTTTCTTTTCTTTCAGTATACACTTGTAGCCTTGGATACTGTATCTTGTTAATGTTTTGAATATCATGTATCAGACCTATTATTGTTACTTCATATTTTAAGTTCTTTCATCTCAATTCATATTTAGTGGCTCTGTGAATCCAGCTTATAAAGGTATGTGGTTACCCTTAGTTTCTTTCATAGCTTCCGTTGTAAGTTTAAATTCTCAGTATTTTTCTTTATACCTGCTGTGTACTAGTTTTAATATTGTTTCTTAGTTCTCTTTATATCGCTGACCCGACCGGATGGCTGATTATTGTAAAACTGGGAAGGGGTGTTACAAATTGGTATCAGAGAGAGGTTTAGGATCCCTGGACCCAGGAAAGATTCACAGAGTCATAGGAGTGTGTCAGAGTAAACACTTGTTAGAAGAGTAATTAAGTTGCGTATAAACCCTAGTTTTCGCAAGAGTAGGAAATTACTTGATAAGCCAGATTTCCCAGATGCATTGATAAATAATCATATTTCTTTTATATGTTCTATCAGGCATCACGAATCAGTGAACCGGGTGAATCTTAACGTCAGGACTATGTTCCTAACGCTGTCATGGGAGATGCTGATGTGTCACAGGTGCCACCAGTTCCAACAGCTCCAGAAGCCACTGACATAGGCATATAGCATCCCAGATTGTCAAGGCGATCACTGTAGCCTTGATGGAATTACAGAGAGGACTGGCTGCAGGGTTTCCAGCTCCAATGCAAGTACCAGCCCCTGCACCAGCACCCGTGGAGATGACCCTGGAACGCTATTTGAGGAACTTTAGAGAGCTCCAACCGTCAAACTACAGTGGGGATGAAACCTCGATGGACACAGACGACTGGATAGCAAACACTAGAGATTTGTTGAACGTTATGGAGTGTCCGGAGAACAAGAAGGTTCCTCTGACAATTTTCCTCCTCCGGGGTGAGGCAAAGGTCTGACGGGACAAGTACCGGGCAGATGACCCTGCAGGTAAATCGTCATGAGAATTTTCTCTTATTTTAGGAAGTGATACGTTCATTATAAATGGTATGACCATGCTTTTTGGTCAGGTCATACAACGGATATATTTACGTGGGGCGAGTTTTCTAGAGCTCTTGCAAATTGGTGCGTGCCTCCTTCCGCACGACGAGGTCTCCAGAAGAAATATCTTAGACACTACCAGGGAACAAGACTGTTACTGAGTACGAGCGAGAGCTTACCCATCTGGCTCGTTATGCGGGCGTGATGCAGGGAGACCAGGTTGAGAAGTGTAGCCGCTTTGTGGATGGCTTGCGTGACTCATTGAGGCGGTCATTGATGACCATGGTCAACGCTGACTACAGGAGCTTAGTGGATACGGCTCACAGGTTGGAGGCTGATCAGCAGAAGGTGCAGAAGCGAAACAATTTTCGCACGAAGCGGTCTCAGGATTCCCATCAGCCGCAGCAGAGCAGGAATGACAAGGGTAAGAACTGGAATAAGAAACAGAAGCCTGATGCAAAGAAGAGTGGTCAGTCTGGAGACAGAAGCAAGGGCTACCCCTGCCCTAGGTGTCAGCGTCGCCATCCAGGAGAGTGCTTGTCCAATGCGGACGTGTGTTGCAAGTGCCGGCAACCTGGACACATAGCTCGTTACTGTCAGGAAGTTGGTGCGACACAGGTAAACCGAAGCCTAGTTGTATGCACTGCTTTTATTTTATTACTATAGATAACAAATGTAACTCATTCCTGCAGTCAAAGTTTGAGATTGGTGGCTCAAGTAGAGTAGACAAGGGCAAAGCGTTGATGATCACTGATGGGAGGCCGCCACAGGGTCGAGATTTAGTGCAGCCCAGAGCATATGGACTTGGTCAGCATGAGGCAAAGGATCAGGAGGATGTAGTGACGGGTAAGTGTTTAGCTTACTAATAATTTTATTTAATCCTTCGTAGTGACACTCTCATCATCTTTTGTAAATCATTCATGTAAGAATCCTTATGATTCATAATTTACCCTCCAAGATTCTGTTCGATACGGGCGTCTCGCACTCGTTCATCGCAGAATCTCTAGTGCGTAAGATGAATTTAGAAGTCTTTCCAGAGACAGTACCGCTGGAAGTCATGATGCCGAATGGATCCCTTCTGCCGACCAAAGATAAGTGCAGGGTACCGGTGCAGTTTGGTGATACTGAGATTATTATTGAAGCCTTGCATCTTCCTATTGCAGGTTTTGACCTGATCTTTGGAATGGACTGGTTTTCGGCAGTCAACGCCAGGATTGACTGTAGGGAGAAGCAGATACAGTTTGAGGACCCCAACCAAACTGCGTTTACCTTTCAGGGCTTAAAGAGAGTAGTGAAGATGATCATCTCCTCAGTCCAAGCTAAAAGGTGCATCAGGAAAGGTTGTGAAACCTTCTTAGTATTGATGAATGCGGAGGATAAGGCTGACTTGTCTAAGGTGCTAGTGATGCAGGAATTCCCCGATGTCTTCCCGGAAGAGCTCCCTGGTGCCCCTCCAGATAGAGAGATTAAGTTTTTGATAGACCTACAGCCTGGGGCTACACCGGTAGCCAAATCACCCTATCGGATGGCTCCAAGACAACTAGCGGAGTTGAAAAGTCAATTACAGGAGTTGCTTGACTTGGGCTTTATACGCCCTAGTACTTTACATTGGAGTGCTACAGTATTATTTATGAATAAGAAGGATGGTAGTCTGAGACTGTGCATAGACTACCGTGAATTGAACAAACTGACAGTAAGAAATAAGTATCTGATTCTCAGGATTGATGATTTGTTCGACCAGTTGTTTGGATCGTGCACCTTCTCCAAGTTAGATCTGAGGTTGGGCTACCATCAGTGAAGGATTCGGGACGTGGATATTCAGAAGACGGCCTTCAGTACCAGATATGGGCACTTCGAGTTCGTGGTCATGCTGTTTGGGCTGGTCAATGCCCCTTCAGAATTTATGAATCTTATGAATGGGGTATTTCGGGTGTACTTGGAGCGTTTCGTTATCGTCTTTATAAGTGATATTTTGATGTTCTCAAAGAGTGCAGAAGATCATGCCGCTCATCTCAGGATTATATTGAGTACCCTCAGGAAGAACTAGTTGTATGTCAAGTTTTCAAAGTGTGAGTTCTGGCTTTCAGAGATTGTATTCTAAGGCCATGTCATCAGTCAGAAGGGGGTTAGTGTTGATCCATAGAAGATAGATGTCATTAAGGATTGGCTGAGGCCGACAACAGTCTCAGAGGTTCGCAACTTTTTGGGTCTGGCTGGTTACTATAGGAGATTCATCAAGGACTTCTCAAAGATAGCCTTACCACTGACTTCCCTCATCAGGAAGGGTAAGGGCTTTGATAAGACAGTTGAGTGCGAGTTGGCATTTGAGAACTTGAAGGGCAGGTTGATGACCGCACCGATCTTGAGTTTACCATCAGGGCCCGAAGGATTTCAGATTTATAGCGACGCGTCAGGTCAGGGTTTGGGTTGTGTCCTCACGCAGCATGGAAAGGTCATAGCCTACGCCTCGAGACAGCTAAAGGTGCATGAAAGAAAATATCCCGTGCAAGACTTGGAGCTTGCAACGGTCATCCATGCTCTGAAGATTTGGAGGCACTATCTCTATGGAGTGCGTTGCGAGATCTTCACTGATTATAAGAGCCTCAAGTATATCTTTGATCAGCGGGAGTTAAATTCGAGGCAGCGCAGATAGTTAGAGTTCCTATCTGACTACGACGTAGACATTCAGTACCACCCAGGAAAGGCGAACGTTGTAGCTGATGCCCTTAACCGTAGAGGTTCGCGTTTTTCCCTTCTCACTTAGCAGAAGAAGTTGAGCGGGAACTAGAGAGACTGGACATCATCATTGTGCCACGTTTTAGTTTTGATTCTGCAAGGTTGAGTTGGATGGAGATTACATGTGACATAAAGGATAAAATCAAAACAGCTCTACCCTTGGATCCAAGGATGGCAAAGATTTGGATCTCGACGCAGACAGGTCAGAAGGAGAGATTCACTATTCAGGACGATTTATTATTGCTTGATGGTAGGGTGTGTATTCCCGATGTTAGCCACCTTCGCGAGGACATTCTGTTTGAGGCACATAACTTCAGATATTCTATACATCCGGGCAGCACGAAGATGTATGCGGATCTCAAGAAGGTCGTCTGGTGGTCAAGCTTGAAAGGTGATGTTGCTGAATATGTAAGGAATTGTGAGACATATAAGTTAGTTAAGGCCGAGTGTCAAAGACCTGGAGGCAAGTTGCAGCCACTTCCCATTCCTGAGTGGACTTTTGAGGATATATACATAGATTTCATTCATGGTCTTCCGAGATCGCAGAGTGGGAATGATTCCTTATGGGTTATAGTGGATCGGCTCTTTAAGGTTGTAACATTCGTTATCTGACGCGAAATTAATTTAAATTGTAGGGTCAAGTCGCGACGGATTTTGATCGAGGCAGCGCGTCGTCAAGGTACAATGTTACTATTCCTAAAGATCGCGTCCGTTAATTTGAGAAGTGTGTCAATCGTAGTGGTAGTGAGACGCCTTTTAATTTAGTAACGAAGCGCGACCAATTGTTATGTTTATAAGGAATTAATGTAAACTGACACGTGTTGGTGTGGGTTGCATATAGAAAAAATTAATAGTTTAGGGGTGCCAATAGCAAGTCTCGCCTCATACCTCATGCGGTTATTTTCCAAACCCCTCACCCGATAGTTTTAATACCCACAACTTCTTAGAACCTGCAAGCCTCATTCTCACAGGAGAAAAGTCGCAAGCCGTAGCCCGACGTTCGCCTGTTCCGCAAGTGACGATGTCGTGCCCGACGCCCCCCCCCCCCCCCCCCACTACCCTAGACGGCGGCCTTCCTCCCTCCAGAAATCAACGCCGACTTCTCCTCCTCCCTCTACGGGCGCTGGTGGGTGTTCCTTTTCCTTCCTTGGCCGTGGAAGAACCGGATTCAACCTTAACCGGTGGAAGTTGAAAACGTTTGGTTCCGCTGAGTTTTATTTCTCTCTTGTCTCTATTCCTTCGTGGAAATCCTTCGATTTGGAAGTTAATCTAAACTAGGTTTTCATCCTATTGCCTTAATTAGATTTTGGAGTACGGAATCCACCGCGAAATTGGAGTTGGGCGCATTGAGAGCCTCAATCACTCACACGTAAAGGTAATACACTATGTTAGCCTTTTGATTTTGGTTACCCTAGCTTATTGGAATTTTTCCAACGAAAACCCTAAGGGGAAAATATGAAATGTAGGGTTGTCTTGAATTTGGAGGGTTTGGTGGCCTCGGGGAAAGGTTCTGAAAGTCCCTAACAGTCGGATTTCCTTTGGAAAAACAAATGTCGTCGCGCCGAGTGTACGAGCGTCGCACCACCACGGTAAGGAAACCTAATTCATGTTAGTTAGACGTAGCAAGAAATATATCTTGTATACGCATGTGTAGTTTTGTACAAACATCATGACAAGGCATAGAAAGGTGTGGTGGTAGGAAAACGGTCGCGGAAAACGTGTAGGATGACACCCTTCTCCGAGACCAAAGCAGTAAGATCATGAACAGTAACGTTAGGTACGAAACATTTGCCCGTGTACGTAAGCTTGGAATTTGTCCAACCAAGGGCGTGAGTGTCTCTTCTAGTCGACCACGAGAAAGTCAAGGGTCGCACAGTAGTACACCAAAAGAGATGTCTCAAGCAGAGTAGCATCAGACCAAAAAGGTCGGTAAGCACACATAAGTCTTTTCGTGCTAGGTAGAGGCGCACTACCTTTCTCATAAGGCATATGGTACCCTATGAGCAGTATAGTCTTGGAAGTTGACTCCCCTTTGAGACAGTTAGTAGATTCGAGACCGTGTTTGCGCGACACTAGAACAATTGAGTTCGTAAGATGGTCTCGGGTCATCAGTTTCAGATACGCGTTAGGAGCTACTCTGTCTAGAGCCTTCAAGGTAGATGTGCAGGCTAAAAGCCACCTAGAACTCAAGTATAGACCTGATGTGAGACAGTACACTAGTTAGTGAATGTCGGGACTTGGGTTATTGAACTGAAAGTCACGAACATAGAACAAGTAAATGTGTTGACCAGGAAGTATTGTAAGGCATGCATAACATATAGCATAAATGTTTTTAATGCACGAAACTATTTTCTAAAGACATGCATTCATCATATGAGAAAATATTTTTTAGTGTCACTAGAATGAGTTATTTTTCCTTACTCTGACCGCTCGTGGGCAATGTTTTTTACAGGTGACCCGGGTGGGAAACTACGTCTAGGATGAGTGTTATGGTGGCGTCAGTTTGTAGTGTTTTACCATTCATTTTTTCTTTACTTTCAGCATACACTTGTGGCTATGGTTCATGGACCTTGTTAATGGTTGTATGTCTTGTATCAGACTTTTAATGTTATTTCAGATTTTCAGTCATTTCACTTCTATTCAAGTTTAGTGGCTCTGTGAATCCAGATATGAGGTATGTGGTTACCCTTAATTTTTTTTAACTTCCGTTGTGAGTTTTAAACTCTTAGTAGTTTGTTTCTTTTTACCTGATGCATACTAGTTTTAATATTGTTTCATAGTTCTCTTTACATCGCTGACCCGACCGGATGGCTGATTATTGTAAAACTGAGAATGGGTGTTACAAATTGGTATCAGAGGGAGGTTTAGGATCCCTGGACCCAAGAAAGATTTCACAGAGCCATAGGAATGTATAAGAGTAAACTCTTGTTAACAGAGTATTTAGGTTGCGTTTAAGCCCTAGTGTTCGCAAGAGTACAAAATAAAAGTGCTAAGCCAGATTTCACAGATGCTTGATAAATAATCATATTTCTTTTATATGTCTATCAGGCACCGCGAGTCAGTGAACCGGGTGAATCTTCACGTCAGGACCTTGTTCCTAACGCGACCATGGGAGACGCTGTCGTACCACAGGTACCACCAGTTCCAGCAGCTCCAGAGGGAACTGACATAGCGTCTCAGATTGTCAAGGCAGTCACTGTTGCCTTGATGGAGTTTCAGAGAGGACTGGTTGCAGGGTTTCCAGCTCCAGTACAAGTACCAGCCCCTGTACCAGCTCCTGCGCCAGCATCTGTAGAGATGACCCTAGAATGCTATTTGAGGAACTTTAGAGAGCTTAAACCCTCGAACTACAGTGGGGATGAGACCCTGATGGACACAGACGATTGGATAGCAAATACCAGAGACTTGTTGAACGTTTTGGAGTGCTCGGAGAACAAGAAGGTTCCTCTGGCAGTTTTCCTCCTCTGAGGTGAGTCAAAGGTCTGGTGGGACAAGTACCGGGCAGATGATCTTGCAGGTAAAGTGTTTTGAACAGACTGAGAGACAACTAGTACGTTTTGTCCAGGTCGTATGTCAGACATGTTTGCGTGGGGCGAATTTTCTAGAGCCCTTGCAAATTAATTAAGGCCGAGTGTCAAAGGCCTGAAGGCAAGTTGCAGCCACTTCCCATTCCCGAGTGGATTTTTGAGGATATATCCATGAACTTCATCCATGGTCTGCCGAGATCGCAGAGTGGGAATGATTCCTTATGGGTTATAGTTGATCGGCTTTCTAAGGTCGTCCATTTCATTCCTCTTAGGAAGACGGATCAAGGTCCGAAGCTGGCACAATTATAAATAGACGAGATAGTTCGACTTCACGCTATTCCCAAGACTATAATTTCAGACCGAGATGGAAGGTTTACCTCCAGGGAGTGGAGATACGTTCAGGAGCGATTGGGTACCAGATTACATTTCAGCACTGCATTCTATCCCCAGACAGATGGACAAACTGAGCGCACAAATAGGACTTTGGAAGATCTGCTACGGATGTGCATATTAGACTTTGGAGGAAAGTGGGAGAAGTATGTTACTCTTGTGGAGTTCTCCTACAATAACAGCTTTCAGACAAGTATTGGGATGGCACCGTTCGAGGCTCTGTATGGTAGGCGTTGTCGAATACCGTTGTGTTGGGCTGAAAGTGAAGAAAGATCTACGATCAGGGAATCATGGATTGACAAGACCACTGATAGGATCAAGCTCATTCAAGAGCGTATAAAGACAGCTCAGGATCGACAGGCCAAGTATCATGATCAGAAGCACAGGTCAGTAGAATTCAGTGTTGGAGACAACGTTTATCTGAAGGTCAGACCAGTCAGAGGAGTCTCTAGAATAAAACAGATGAAGAAACTGAGCCCCAGATTCGTTGGTCCTTTTGAGGTACTGAAAAGAGTTGGTGGGGTTGCATATAGGTTGGCCTTACCTGAGAAAATGAGTGGTGTACATGATGTATTCCACGTCTCCTATCTGAGGAGAGCAGTCAGAGATTTCAGTCAAATCATCAGTATCGAGAAAGCACCAATCGAGACAGATCTTAGTATTGGGGTTAGACCTGTCAGAATCGTGGACTCAAGGTTACAGAAGCTCAGGAATAGATAGATTCGCATGGTCAAAGTCCTTTTGATGAACTGTGGTCGTCCAGAGTATATTTGGGAGAGAGAGGATGAGCTTAAGAGCAATGCAGACTATTCTTTCCTCTTCGATTCAGGTATGGTTACAATTTTCGAGGACGAAAATTTTTGTTATGAGGGGAATTTGTAACATCCGTTATCTGACGCGAAATTAATTTAAATTATAGGGTCAAGTCGCGACGGATTTTGATCGAGACAGCGCGTCGTCAAGGTACAATATTATTATTCCTAAAGATCGCGTCCGTTAATTTGAGAAGTGTGTCAATCGTAGTGGTAGAAAGATAAATTTTAATTGAGTAACGAAGCGCGACAAATTGTTATGTTTATAAGGAATTAATGTAAATTGGCACGTGTTGGTGTGAGTTGTGTATAGTAAAAATTAATAGTTTAGGGGTGCCAATAGCAAGTCTCACCTCATACCTCATGCGGTTATTTTCCAAACCCCCCACCCGATAGTTTTAATACCCGCAACTTCTTAGAACCCGCAAGCCTCATTCTCACGGGAGAAAAGCCGCAGCCCAACGTTTGCCCGTTCCGCAAGTGATGATGTCGTGCCCGACGCCCCCCATTGCCCTAGCCGGCGGCCTTCCTCCCTCCAGAAATCAAAGCCGACTTCTCCTCCTTCCTCTATGGGCGGCGGTGGGTGTTCCTTTTCCTTCCTTGGCCGTGGAAGAACCGGATTCAACCTTAACCGGTGGAAGTTGAAAACGTTTGGTTCCGGTGAGTTTTATTTCTCCCTTGTCTCTATTCCTTCGTGGAAATCCTTCGATTTGGAAGTTAATCTAAACTAGGTTTTCACCTTATTGCCCTAATTAGAGTTTGGAGTACGGAATCCACCGCGAAATTGGAATTGGGCGCATTCAGAGCTTCAATCACTCCCACGTAAAGGTAATACACTATGTTAGCCTTTTGATTTTGGTTACCCTAGCTTATTGGAATTTTTCCAACAAAAACCCTAAGGGGAAAATGTGAAATGTAGGATTGTCTTGGATTTGCAGGGTTTTGGTGGCCTCGGGGCAAGTTTCTGAAAGTCCCCAACAGTCGGATTTCCTTCGGAAAAACAAATGTCGTCGCGCCGAGTGTACGAGCGCCTCACCACCACGGTAAGGAAACCTAATTCATGTTAGTTAGACGTAGCAAGAAATATATTTTGTATACGCATGTGTAGGTTTTGTACAAACATCATGATCATGCATAGAAAGGTGTGGTGGTAGAAAAATGGTTGCGGAAAACGTGTAGGATGACGCACTTCTCCGAGACCAAAGTAGTCAGATCATGAACAGTAACGTTAGGTACGAAACATTTACCCGTGTACATAAGCTTGGAATTTGTACAACCAAGGGCGTGAGTGTCCCTTCTAGTCAACCACGAGAAAGTCAAGGGTCGCTCAGTAGTACACCAAAAGCGATGTCTCGAGCAGAGTAGCATCAGACCAAAAAGGTCGGTAAGCACACATAAGTCTTTTCGTGCTAGGTAGAGCCGCACTACCTTTCTCATAAGGCATATGGTACCCTATGAGCAGTATAGTCTTGGGAGTTGACTCCCCTTTGAGACAGTTAGTAGATTCGAGACCGTGTCCGCGCGACACTAGAACAATTAAGTTCGTCAGATGATCTCGGGTCGTCAGTTTCAGATACGCGTTAGGAGCTACTCTGCCTAGAGCCTTCCAAGTAGATGTGCAGGCTAGAAGCCACCTAGAACTCAAGTATAGACCTGACGTGAGAAAGTACACAAGTTAGTGAACGTTGGGACTTGGGTTATTGAACTGAAAGTCACGAACATAGAACAAGTAGATGTGTTGACCAGAAAGTATTGTGAAGGCATGCATAACATATAGCATAAATGTTTTTAATGCACGAAACTATTTTCTAAAGACATGCATTCATTATATGAGAAAATGTTTTTAGTGTCACTAGGATGAGTTATTTTTCCTTACTCTGACCCCTCGTGGGCAATGTTTTTTACAGGTGATCCAGGTGGGAAACTACGCCTAGGATGAGCGTTATGGTGGCGTCAGTTTGTAGTGTTTTACCATTCAGTTTTTCTTTACTTTCAACATACACTTGTGGCTATGGTTCATAGACCTTGTTAATGGTTGTATGTCATGTATCAGACTTTTAATGTTATTTCAGATTTTCAGTCATTTCACTTCTATTCATGTTTAGTGGCTCTGTGAATCCAGATATGAGGTATGTGGTTACCCTTAATTTTCTTTCTTTGCTTCCGTTATGAGTTTTAAACTTTTAGTAGTTTGCATTTTTTTATCTGCTGCATACTAGTTTTAATACTGTTTCATAGTTCTCTTTATATCGCTGACCCGGCCGGATGGCTGATTATTGTAAAACTGGGAAGGGGTGTTACAAAGGTCGCCCACTTCATTCCTCTTAAGAAGACGGATCAAGGTCCGAAACTGGCACAGTTATACATAGACGAGATAGTTCGACTTCACGGTGTCCCCAAGACTATTGTTTCAGACCGAGATGACAGGTTTACCTCCAAGAATTAGAGATACGTTCAGGAGCGGTTGGGCACCAAGTTACATTTCAGCACCGTTTTCCATCCCCAGACAGATGGACAGACTGAACGCACAAATAGGACTTTGGTACCATTGGTAAGGGTCGACTGCAAAACGGGTTCTACCTTCTCGACACCTCTCCTACCGTCCTCTCCTCCGTCTCCTCCGTAGATTGGCAACGCCGTCTTGGGCATTCCCCTCTGCCCGTCCTCCAGAAGGCGCTTCCTGATGTATCTCTCCTTGTATTTCAGTGTGATTCATGTGTGTACGGCAAGCAGCCACGTTCTTCCTTTCCCGCTCATTGTACTCGGAGTTCTGCTCCTTTTGATTTACTGCACTCAAATGTTTGGGGTTCTTTCAAAATTACTAGTATATCTGGCTATCGCTATTTTATCACTTTTATTGATGATTATTCTCGCACAACGTGCCTTTACTTACTTCGTGATCGCTCCGAGCTTCCTCGCGTGTTTCGCAACTTTATACTAGAGACTCAAACGCAATTCTCCACAACCATTAAAACATTGTGCACCGATAATGCTCGCGAGTACTCAAGCAACGACTTTGCCCATCTTTGTGCAGAGTTCGGTATTATTCATCAAACATCCTGTGCCTACACACCCTAACAAAATGGCATTGCCGAACGAAAGAACCGCCGCCTCCTTGACGTCGTCCTCTCTCTCATGCTTCAAATGCATGTTCCGAAAATCTACTGGAACTTTGCGGTCTCCATCGCTTGTTTCCTCATCAACCGTCTCCCTTCCTCGGTCATTAACTATGTCACTCCGTTCAACCTCCTATTTCCCTCAGCACCAGCCTTCCCTCTGACACCCAGGATCTTTGGTTGCACCTGCTTCGTCCACTTTCTCGGTCCGTCCTCGGATAAGCTGGATCCCCGGGCGGCCAAACATATTTTCGCCGGCTACTCTCGTACTCAGAAGGGCTACGTTTGTTACTCTCCTGCTACCCAGAAGGTCACCGTATCCGCTGATGTTACCTTTCGGGAGGATCAACCTTTCTTCTCTTCCGTTCTAGACACTCCTTCCCCACTGACATCTCCACCACCTCTCCTACCTCGCCCTGTCATTCTCGCTACTACGCCTCTTTTCCCGGTTCTTTCCAACCATGCTCCTGCTCCCTCCAAGCCCCCAGTTATTCGTGTCTACACTCTCCGCCAACCTCCTCCTTCTGTTGCCCCTCTGCAGTCGGCCTCGACCTCAGCTACTCTGCGCCCTGCTGATTAGGTATCTGCCTCTACTGCTCATCCTCTGGCGAATTGTGTCTCCTTACATCGCCTCTCTCCCCAACTACATACTTTTGCTACTTCTCTTTCCTCCATTTCGATTCCTAACTCTGTGTAGGAGGCGCTACGACATCCTGGCTGGCCAGCCGCCATGGAGGAGGAAATGGCTGCTTTTTGGGTCAATCAGACCTGGACTCTCGTACCACTTCCTCCGGGTCAGACACTGGTTGGGTGTAAGTGGGTCTTTGTCGTCAAACATGCCGCTGATGGAACGATTGATGGGTTGAAAGCTCGACTGATCGCCCGGGGCTTCACACAACAGCAGGGGTTGGACTACGAAGAAACTTTCTCACCAGTGGCTAAACTCAACACCGTTCGGGTTCTCATCTCCGTCGTTGTACATCATCTGTGGCCCTTGCTCCAACTAGATATTAAGAATGCTTTTTTGAATGGCGACCTACAGGAAACAGTCTATATGCAACAACCTCCCGGGTTTGAGACCACGGGGGAGTCTCAGGTGTGTCGCCTCATGAAGGCTCTGTATGGCCTCAAACAATCCCCACGGGCATGGTTTGACTGGTTCAGTAAGGCCCTTCGGGAAGTTGGTTTCACTCGCAGCTCGGCAGACTTCTCGCTGTTCACTCGTCACCGGACAACAGAAACGGTTCTTCTATTAGTCTATGTTGACGATATCATCATTACAGGAGATGACTCGAAAGGAATACAGGAGGTCAAACAACATCTAGGCACTGTTTTTCAAACAAAGGATCTGGGGCCCCTTCGGTACTTTCTGGGTCTTGAGATTGCTAGACGGCCAGATGGTCTCGTCCTCTCCCAACGGAAGTATTGTCTCGACCTCCTTCATGATGCGGGGTATTCAGATTGTAAGCCGATTAATACCCCGATGGATGTTAATCCCAAGTTATGCGCTAAGGCTTCGGACTCAGATCTCTTACTCGAGAACCCAGAATACTATCGACGATTAGTGGGAAAATTAATCTACCTCACGGTTACCAGACCAGATATTTCTTTCACTGTTGGTATTGTCAGCCGGTATATGCATTCCCCTCGAAGAACTCATCTTCAGGCCGTTGAACGCATTCTCAGATACCTTAAAATGGCTCCTGGTCAAGGATTGGTATATAAAATCTTATCTTCTGCACCAACATTAATGGCTTATTCTGATGCTGATTATGCTGGATCTCTTGATCATCGGCGATCAACCAGTGGTTTTTGCACATACTTTGGAGGTCATTTGATTACCTGGCGAAGTAAGAAACAAGCGGTTGTTGCTCGATCATCAGCTGAGGCAGAATACCGGGCAATGGCTTCGGTAGTTTCAGAACTAACTTGGCTTGAAAGCCTTCTTACCGATCTGGGTGTAAGGCTCCCCTCCCCATCTCTTCTCCTCTGTGACAGCCAAGTTGCTATACACATAGCCAAGAACTCGGTCTTCCACGAGAGAACAAAACATATCGAAGTTGATTGTCACTTCATCAGAGAAAAGGTTCAAATGAAGAAGATCGACCTGAAGCATGTTCCAGGGACAGAACAAGTTGCGGATGTCCTCACAAAGGCTCTTTCCAGTACCCTCTTCTATCAGTGCTTGTCCAAGCTTGGTGCATACGATTTGTACGCTCCAGCTTGCGGGGGAGTGTTAGAAAAGCCCATGTAAATGGCTCATTATTGAGCCCATGGTTTATTGTTCTTCCTTCTTCTTTTCTTTAGTCCCACATCTTGTATAAGATTTCTTCTCTCCTTCTTTCTCCTATATATTTGTATTCTCTCATTGTATTTACATACACAAACAGTATATACAAGTTTTGAGCTCTTTCAACAAATACTTTGTCTGTAAGTGTTATATGGTGTGGCTATTATATGTTGGGTGTGACATGACCTCCTCACCAAAGCTCTCTATAGGAGGAGAACGCAAGACTTATGTAAGAAGTTGGGCATAGACTGATACATATGTTACATCTTTAGGGAGATTGTCAAAATAGAAAAGTTCATCTTTGGGTCCATGTCCATTTTTCTTCTCCTCTTGTTTAGTCTCACATCTGCTATGTAGAATTATTATAACCATTTATTTGCATATATAAAAGGGTAGTGTGATACTGAGGATAGAAAAATAAAACATTCTTTGTTTTTACATATACCATTTGTATTTGCAGATAAAAATTACAGCAATAGAGTGATTGGAGCACAAAATAAAGTACCTTTGGTACATCATGTTGCGAAGAATCTCAGTCGTCATAATTAATATTGATGCATCTTTGTTAATAGCAGAATCTCCAGTCAAAAGACCAACTCTGTTCTCACCAAATGATTTTCTATAAACAATTGGAACCAGAGCAATGTATCAATACATTTGTGAGAAATAAATATTAAGAAAAAAACATTAAGCAGCAGGCCTAGTATCTGTTATCAAAGCAGAATCACAAATGAAAAGATCAACTTATAATCCAGAATGGTTTCATGCAGCATTTGGAACCAATTATTTAAACAATATTATGTCACTACATAATGGAGACGCAGCTTCTCTTTTATTACTTGCTAGGATTTGTTTATTTACCGTCAGCGCTATACCAGCCTCCTTTTATGTCAGATGGACTTCATTGTCAGTTACAATTGTCCAAATAATTTTCGTCGCATGTTATTTTAGTTTGTTGTTAAGAACCCTAGACACGCTAAGGGAATTCTTGGGTTGAAAAAGTTGAATATCATGTGAGTCTTATTCATGTAGTTATTTCATATGCTATCATTGTACCCGCCTATATAAAGTCTTATCTCCAGTAATGTCACCCTAGAGTAATCATTGTGTATTTTTCACTTTGAATCAGAGAGATCACCTCCCACCTACTCGAGAATCGACACCTCCAATAGCTTGCAAGCTCTCAAGAAGCTTCGACGTCCCTCAACAGTTCCTCCGTGAGGCTAATCAACCCCTCGCCACGTCTCAGCGAAACTTCCAAAATGCATGTCGAGCTTCGTTGCCCCATCTCAGAAGCTCACCAAGACACGACGAGCCTTCCAAAGATCCCATCATCCTCGATGAGCCCTCTAGCAAACTCCTCCCGAGAGGGCTCACCAGGTCTTCCCTTCTCTCACAGGCCACGAAATATACACGGGTCTCCAACACTACTTTCTTGTTTGATGGCTAAAGAAGTAGCTTCATGAGATCATTGTATGCTACCAGATGGGGAATACAGATGGAGGATGGGGTGGCACTTACCAGAGCCCACACAAGTCTACATACGGTGGAGGCTGAGATAGGATCGTCGAAAAGATGATACGAGCCGATAGTCGTGTTAAGAGCGACGACCACATATTTTTATGTATGTTTATTTATTTATTGTATTTTTTTCATGTAATATTAGTGATCTTATGTTTCGAACAATCTTGGTAGTTTGTAGTGGGCTTTGGGTCTATAAACAAAAGTCTATGCGTTGATTTTCAGACATTGCAGATTTTTGATAGAAATTATAGGTTGTCGCAAAAATCCTACGGTGGTGATTTCATGTATCATTGGTGCGGAAGTCAAGGTAACTACTTTTCCAAGCCACCCCATTACCCATAACTGTTGAAGCCAAAATTGACCCCAACGAATGTTCACGAACCAAAGTGTAGCCAACGCCTACTTCTCCCAAATCTCGACCCCTGACTGGCTGCTAAGGTTCTAAGACTGACCCAAAGCCTCAGCTGGGAGGTCCCACCTCACACCCGGAAGATCTCTGAGAGCTTCCCCTCCAAAGCCAAATGTCGGGCTGGGAGCTCTTCAGAAAGCACTAGAGTTGGAGAATAATGAAAAAACCTGCTTTCCAAAGAGCCCCTATGGGTCTTTTTATAGTCTTCCCCTGACCTGAAAATACTGAAATACCCCTAGAGGGTCTGCCAATAGCCAGATCCCGCTGTCATCCTGGGGGCATACAGGTAATTCTACCCGGGGATAATAATATTAAAATAATCTACTCCTGGGCGCCGGGCCCCACCACCTGGACCTGCTTGGCGAGAACCCCGGGCGAGAAGGCTCTCGCTGAGCCTTAGCTGGGCTCACTTTGGCAAGATCTCCCGCCCAGAGGGTTCTCGCTCTCGGTGGTTGACGTCACTGCCGTTGGACGTGGCGCTGAGTGGGTGAAGATCACTCTACGCCGTCCCTGCTAATCACGGCGTTGAGTGAATGAAGCTCACTCAACGCCCTTTTCTGCCGGAGGCGGCGTTGAGTGAGCGAAGCTCACTCAACGCCCTTTGCTGCCGAAACACGGCGTTGAGTGAGTAAGCTCACTCAACGCCCTTTTGCCCGAGTCCCGAAGCCTAAAGCTGACCCGAAGACCCGAGTCCCGGCGCGAGCGATCTCGCCTACTAATGGGCGGGAGCTCCTTCAGGGCGAGAACTCTGCCAGTCTGCCCCAGGGCTAACCCGGGACTAGCCCAACTCTGGCCACTGAAGTCTTGGTCTTCTGGGTCCTACCCAGCGAATATGGGGTTGTACACAATCCCCGCTCTTTTCGAGCTAGCCCTGCGCTCGACAAGACAAGTCCAACCCCAAAATATTCGCTGGGCTCGTGCCTGTCTGCCAAGGGAATCTTTCGGTGGGCCCTACTTCGGCTATAAATACGTGCTGGCTCGGCGACCATGAGACTTGCCTCTAAACCACTGCTTCCTGACCGAGCTCTCGCCTGGGTTTTCTGCGCGAGATACCAAGATGTATGTTAAGCGCGCCGGCAAGCCACTTCCGCAGGACCTTCAGGATCGGTTGGCCGCGGCTCAAGCGCGAGCCTTGGCTAACTGCGCTGGGGTGGCTCCCTGGCTATCGAGGAAATCTCCAAACGCCGGTCCTTCGGAGCCGAAAAAGAAAAAGGGAAAACGAAAAGCGAAGGTGGTCCGGCAAGACCTTACTTGCGAGAACAGGGACCCATCTTCTCCTACTCCCAATCCCGCGGAGGCCCCCTCCCCGCAGAAGGTACGCCTTCCGGCCAAGCTTACCGAGATGCTTATGCTATAGGCCCGACAGCTAACGTGGCCTCTCGCAGGAATCCCTTTCTAACGACGACGTCGGGTCCTCCCCGATTCCCCCTGATTTGTCAGCTCCCCCTCCTGAGGATCTAACGAGGGTCTCGGAGGAAATTCTTCTGGCCGGGACCCAGGTGATTGGTACGCTTTCCGCTACTTCTCGCTAATTCAATCATGTCTTTCCCTTTCTGAACTGCCTTCTCGCAGAGCCAGCTTCCGCTCTCCCGGGTTTTGCCACCCGGGAAGATGGAGCGAGAACCGGTGCGGCGCTTTCTTCTGCGGCAAATCCCGCCCTGCTGGCGGGAGGGGTGGTCCTCGAGCCCTTCACTACCCCTAAGGATGCCGATCATCCCTCGGGAGAGGACAACCCTCTCCACGCTTCCGGCCTGGCCGGGACCCCTGTGCGTAAACCTTTTCGCCCAGGGCGGGGTAAGCCTCTCCACCTTCTTTATGGCACCGACGGAGGGGTCGGGCCTTCTCATCTGTTGCCAGTCAATGGCTCTCGCCAGGCTACAGGTATGCGAGATACTTTTGTCGACTGATCATCAAGCCTTAATCATGACCTTGAGCGCACTTTTCGCAGGGGACCCCAGCTCTCGGCCGGGAGCTAACGAGGAGGGAGAAGAAGTAGAAGAAGAAGAAGAAGACGAAGAAGAGGAGGAAGATGATTCCCTTCCTCCTTCGTCTGGCGAGATAGAGGAAACCTTGAACGGCGCCGGGAATGCGAAGGAGCGGAGGAAGAAGATCTCGGCCATTTTGGCCAAGCTCATCCGGCGAGACCGCGCCCATGCTGCCGCGGCAAGAGCGTTCCGCGAGTCCGTGGAACAAAGGCTGGAGGCCCTGGAACGGGATTTCTTCTTGGGCGAGGCTGATCGGCCGGGAGGACCTTCCGCCCAGTCTTCGCCAGGGAGATGCATCGCGCAGATCCGGGATCACGCTAGGCGGATCAACCTGGGGTGCACCACGCTGTCCTCTTACTTCAACCCGCTGGCCCCTCCGCGAACCAGGCGGCGAGAACGAGGGCGATGGCATTGGGAGCCGTATTAGTTCTTCTAGGTCTCGCCCCTCCTTCCTCTTCAGCCTTCCCTTCCTCCGTGTACCCTTAACGAATGCAATAACTGTTATTGTTAACTTTGTCCAGCTCTCGGCCGCGAGAGCACGCTATTACTTATTTCTCCCCTCTTTACGCTGTGAATTTTAAGAACCTGCTAGAATTAGGTCGCTTGCGCCAAAGCTAAGAAGCTTGCGCCAAAACCGAGAGGCTCGCGCCTATGAGAGACGATCGTCGACTGCTGTCGTTCTGAGGGGGAAAACCGAGGCGTCGCCGGTTCAGATCGTGACAGCTGCGCTCCGCCGTCATTTTCTCTCTCTATCGGACGGAGCCGCCATGATCATGGTTCCCTATAAATAGGGATGCCTACCAACCGCATTTATTTCTCCGATCCGGAATCTCAACCCCCCCCCTTTTCTTGCTCTCGCGTTCTTGCTTCCGCTTTCACCCTTCTTCAGCTCTCGCTCTCACTTGCAAACCCACCATGCCTGGCGAGAACGAGGGTCGCGCCCACTGCGCGGAAGCCTTCCGAAAACACCTCTTCCCTTCCTGCACGCTCACCTTAGATGAATATAACCTGATCGTCACCCGCTACATTCCCGCCGGCTTCTCGGCGCGGAACCCGGGTAATCACGATAAGGTGAATACTCCGGAGGCGGGAGAGCTCGCCATCCCCCTCGAGCATTTCGAGGTGGGCTTCCGCCTTCCCCTTTGGCCGGAGGTTCGGCTTGCTCTCCGCTACTATGGGGTGGTTCCCGCCCAACTGAACCCGAACTCAGTCGCGATCCTTATAGCATTCATATGCTATATGCGATCCGAGAGGATCGAGTTCAGTTTACCGATCTTCCGCAAGATGTTCACCTTCCGCGCGAAAGGAGGGGTGGTCTTCTTCTCCGGGCAGCTGCTCAAGACCACCGGTCTCGCCAACAAGCATCATCACTGGGGCGAGAAGTTCGTCTATGTCAGCGGAGACTTCGGCAACGTCCCGCTTCAGCCTGTTCAATACGAGAACGCCGCCTACAAGCCGCCTACCCTGGGATCGCGCGAGAGCGCAATCCTTGAATTCTTTGGAACCAAGGAGTTTGACGTTCTCTTCCTCAGGCGAGACGTCGACACCCTTCCACCCGTCCACCCGGGCGAAGGTACGGTCTCGCCCCAGATTCAATCCCTTGTCAAGGATCTTCTTGTGCTGAAGTATTTTAACTTTGCAGGAGAGCGGGAGGTCCCTTTAAGCCAACCTTTCGCTGCCGCTCCGGGCGCCGGGGATCGGGCTGCGAGAGGCTCTCTTGTCCTTGCGGAAGCCAGCGCTCGCGCCTGCAGGGATGAGCCCGCTCTGCCCTTGTCGACCGGGGCTAAGAAGCGGAAAGGCCCCGCTCCCGCCCCGCGGCCGCTGAAGAGGCCGAAGCCATCCGCTGCGGACAAGGGCAAGGACTTGGCCGTCTCGCCTGCCCGTCATCCTACCATGGGCAAGTCCTTCGAAGGGCTGCTCCAGATGGCCAGCGAGATGGGTGCTTCCGCCAGGGGGCGTGCCGAGACTACTGCCGAGAACCCTCCAGCCGCCGACATGGCGGGAGGAGAGGGAGTCGTCGCCGAGACCTCCGCCCGGACTCCGCCCAGGGAAGTGCCGAGAGGGCACAGGAATTATGGCCTTGGCGTGAAGCACGTCGACGCGGAAGGGAAGCCTCTGCTTCAATGGGATCCCGAGACCAACAGGGTTACAGTTTCAACGCTCCTCCCTAGCTGGGCGGAGCGGGATGAGGTTACCGGCGAGGCTTTCTCGCTGGGCTACGGCCTCTATAGTCGAGAGGGCGCCAGTGTCTTCGACCAGACGCCCACCCGGCTCCTGGCCTTCGATTCTATCCGGGCCCTACTGCGCGGGTTCGAGCTTGCGCATATGTGCGCGCGTCGAAGCATCAGCATCGACAAGAACTTCGCCGACATGTACAAGGCGAGGGAAGAGGCGGTGGCCCGAGCACGCGCATCGGAGGCAGAGCTTGCGAATGCTCACCAGGAGTTGGCGAAAGCCCTAGAGGCGTTGTCTCTGCGTCCCGCTGTCGAGGTAAGCGAGATCTTCTCGGCCCCTCGCTCTCGCTTCTCGAATTCTCGTTTGCGCGATATTCACTGAGCTGATCTCTTCTTCGCAGGATTCCGCCCAAGCCGCGGCGCTTCGCACGGAGTTGGCTGATGCTCGATACGCGAACGTCCTGCTGAGGGACCAACTCCAGCGTGCAGAAGCGGCGAAAGGCCCACCTTCGACGCTTGACGAAAGACTGAAGAGCCGCCAGTTCTCGGTGTACGACATCGACAAGCTGCTGCAGGCGAATGCTCAGGCCACCGTCAAGTTGACCATCGAGACGTTGCGAGACGCGAAGCTGCTTCGGGAGGATGGCGCAACCATCAACGCTCGCCAACTCCTCCCCTGGCTGTTCGACCCAGTGCCGAAGCCCCCGGGCGCGCCGGACTCTCCTCCCTCAGATGTTCCGAAGTCTTCCACCGAGGCCGGCGAGACGTCCGAAGCGAGCTCTGGCGAGGACTCTGGCGAGAGCACCAGCGGGGATTACAGCGCATCCCCGTGAAGCGCCTTTTTGCTTTTGATATTCTTTTGTAACGAGCGAGAAGCTCTAAACCCCTGTAATCGTTGAGTATAATGCAATGTTTTATTATTGTCTGTGTGTGTTCGAACGAGTATAATGCAATGTTTTATTTTTATTGCCTGTGTGTGCTCGAACGAGTAGATTAGTCAGCCGAGTGGCTTCCGTGCGGGCTTCCGCCGAGACCCTTAGTCTCTTCAAGCTAACTTTCTTTGGGGATCGACCGGGCGGGAGCCTTGCGCTATTGATTGAGCTATCTTGCCTAGGTCTGCCACGGAGCCTTCTTTTGCGAGAACCCCCTAGCCGAGACCTTCGAGTCGAGGCTTCTTTCAGCCGAGACCCTTTTGGGCCGAGACCCTTTTGGACCGAGATCTTTGGGGCCTTGCCTCCGATCCGGGCCAGAGTCTTGCCCGTATATCTTTCAACCAACTAGATGAAGCTAACCAGACCTCTCCCCCATAGGCGAGCCTTCGGACCTGCCAGCTAGATGGGGGCCTGCGCAGCGGGTCTACCTGGGGCCGAGCCGAGCTCGGGGTGTTGATGAATCTTTCCAAACCTCTCCCCCACAGGCGAGCCTTCGGACCTGCCAGCTAGATGGGAGCCTGCGCAGCGGGTCTACCTGGGGCCGAGCCGAGCTCGGGGTATTGATGAATCTTTCCAAACCTCTCCCCCACAGGCGAGCCTTCGGACCTGCCAGCTAGATGGGAGCCTGCGCAGCGGGTCTACCTGGGGCCGAGCCGAGCTCGGGGTGTTGATGAATCTTTCCAAACCTCTCCCCCACAGGCGAGCCTACGGACCTGCCAGCTAGATGAGAGCCTGCGCAGCGGGTCTACCTGGGGCCGAGCCGAGCTCGGGGTGTTGATGAAGATTTGCAAACCTCTCCCCCACAGGCGAGCCTTCGGACCTGCCAGCTAGATGAGAGCCTGCGCAGCGGGTCTACCTGGGGCCGAGCCGAGCTCGGGGTATTGATGAATCTTTCCAAACCTCTCCCCCACAGGCGAGCCTTCGGACCTGCCAGCTAGATGAGAGCCTGCGCAGCGGGTCTACCTGGGGCCGAGCCGAGCTCGGGGTGCTGATGAAGATTTTCAAACCTCTCCCCCACAGGCGAGCCTTCGGACCTGCCAGCTAGATGAGAGCCTGCGCAGCGGGTCTACCTGGGGCCGAGCCGAGCTCGGGGTGCTGATGAAGATTTTCAAACCTCTCCCCCACAGGCGATCCTTTGGACCTGTCAGCTAGATGGGAGCCTGCGCAGCGGGTCTACCTGGGGCCGAGCCGAGCTCGGGGTGTTGATGAATCTTTCCAAACCTCTCCCCCACAGGCGAGCCTTCGGACCTGCCAGCTAGATGGGAGCCTGCGCAGCGGGTCTACCTGGGGCCGAGCCGAGCTCGGGGTGCTGATGAAGATTTTCAAACCTCTCCCCCACAGGCGAGCCTTCGGACCTGCCAGCTAGATGAGAGCCTGCGCAGCGGGTCTACCTGGGGCCGAGCCGAGCTCGGGGTGTTGATGAAGATTTTCAAACCTCTCCCCCACAGGCGAGCCTTCGGACCTGCCAGCTAGATGAAAGCCTGCGCAGCGGGTCTACCTGGGGCCGAGCCGAGCTCGGGGTATTGATGAATCTTTCCAAACCTCTCCCCCACAGGCGAGCCTTCGGACCTGCCAGCTAGATGAGAGCCTGCGCAGCGGGTCTACCTGGGGCCGAGCCGAGCTCGGGGTGCTGATGAAGATTTTCAAACCTCTCCCCCACAGGCGAGCCTTCGAACCTGCCAGCTAGATGGGAGCCTGCGCAGCGGGTCTACCTGGGGCCGAGCCGAGCTCGGGGTGCTGATGAAGATTTTCAAACCTCTCCCCCACAGGCGAGCCTTCGGACCTGCCAGCTAGATGAGAGCCTGCGCAGCGGGTCTACCTGGGGCCGAGCCGAGCTCGGGGTGTTGATGAAGATTTTCAAACCTCTCCCCCACAGGCGAGCCTTCGGACCTGCCAGCTAGATGGGAGCCTGCGCAGCGGGTCTACCTGGGGCCGAGCCGAGCTCGGGGTGCTGATGAAGATTTTCAAACCTCTCCCCCACAGGCGAGCCTTCGGACCTGCCAGCTAGATGAGAGCCTGCGCAGCGGGTCTACCTGGGGCCGAGCCGAGCTCGGGGTATTGATGAATCTTTTCAAACCTCTCCCCCACAGGCGAGCCTTCGGACCTGCCAGCTAGATGAAAGCCTGCGCAGCGGGTCTACCTGGGGCCGAGCCGAGCTCGGGGTATTGATGAATCTTTCCAAACCTCTCCCCCACAGGCGAGCCTTCGGACCTGCCAGCTAGATGAGAGCCTGCGCAGCGGGTCTACCTGGGGCCGAGCCGAGCTCGGGGTGCTGATGAAGATTTTCAAACCTCTCCCCCACAGGCGAGCCTTCGGACCTGTCAACTAGATGGGAGCCTGCGCAGCGGGTCTACCTGGGGCCGAGCCGAGCTTGGGGTATTGATGAATCTTTCCAAACCTCTCCCCCACAGGCGAGCCTTCGGACCTGCCAGCTAGATGGGAGCCTGCGCAGCGGGTCTACCTGGGGCCGAGCCGAGCTCGGGGTGCTGATGAAGATTTTCAAACCTCTCCCCCACAGGCGAGCCTTCGGACCTGCCAGCTAGATGAGAGCCTGCGCAGCGGGTCTACCTGGGGCCGAGCCGAGCTCGGGGTGTTGATGAAGATTTTCAAACCTCTCCCCCACAGGCGAGCCTTCGGACCTGCCAGCTAGATGAAAGCCTGCGCAGCGGGTCTACCTGGGGCCGAGCCGAGCTCGGGGTGCTGATGAAGATTTTCAAACCTCTCCCCCACAGGCGAGCCTTCGGACCTGCCAGCTAGATGGGAGCCTGCGCAGCGGGTCTACCTGGGGCCGAGCCGAGCTCGGGGTGCTGATGAAGATTTTCAAACCTCTCCCCCACAGGCGAGCCTTCGGACCTGCCAGCTAGATGAGAGCCTGCGCAGCGGGTCTACCTGGGGTCGAGCCGAGCTCGGGGTGCTGATGAAGATTTTCAAACCTCTCCCCCACAGGCGAGCCTTCGGACCTGCCAGCTAGATGGGAGCCTGCGCAGCGGGTCTACCTAGGGCCGAGCCGAGCTCGGGGTGCTGATGAAGATTTTCAAACCTCTCCCCCACAGGCGAGCCTTCGAACCTGCCAGCTAGATGAGAGCCTGCGCAGCGGGTCTACCTGGGGCCGAGCCGAGCTCGGGGTGTTGATGAAGATTTCGTCAACCGGACCTATTCTATCATGAAGATAAGAAGACATAGCCGGTTAAAACAAAAGGCATTGCGATTGCATACTTAGAGAATCAATATTCTGAAATGAACTTATTGAAATGACAACAGTTATTTACAACGTTACAATCCTTCTTTCCCCTCACGGGTAGAAGCGTTTTAGATCATCACCGCTCCAAGTATGGCTCAAGGTCTTTCCTTCCACATCCTGGAGGTAGTAACCTCCATTAACCAGAGCCTTCTCTATTATGTATGGCCCTTCCCAGCTAGGGTTGAGCTTGCCAACAGGGGCCGATCTCCCGGCCGCGTCGACCTTCTTCAGTACAAGGTCCCCTTCGACGAATTGCTTGACCCGAATGTGCTTATCGAAGTACTTGGCCATCCGCCGCTTTATCTCTTCTTGCCTGATGGCAGCGACGTCCCGTAGCTCTTCCGCCATGTCCAGAGAGAAGCGCAACCCTTCCTCGTTCTCCAGCCTCCAAGCTTCGCTTCCTTCACCTGCGGCCGCGACCCGCGGAGACCGAACCTCGAACTCCACCGGGAGGACTGCCTCGCACCCATGAGAGAGCTTGAAGGGGGTCTCCCCTGTGGTCGTGTTCGGAGTTGTTCGCAGGGCCCACAGGACGGAAGGGAGTTGCTCCACCCAGTTACCTTTCAGGTTCTCCACCTTCTTTTTGAGCAAGTTGACAATAATCTTGTTTGCCGCTTCTACCTGGCCATTGCTCCGAGGATGATGGACAGAGGCGAACCTGAGGTCAATCCCTGATTGGGTGCAGAAGTTGATGAATTCTTCGCTGGCGAACTGGGGACCGTTGTCCGTCACTATTGCTTGGGGTAGCCCATGCCTACATATGATTTCCCCCCAAACGAAGTTCCTGACGACCTGAGAGGTAACCTTGGCTAGAGCTTTGACTTCCAGCCACTTCGAGAAGTAATCAATCATGACGAGGAGGAACCTCCTTTGCCCGCTAGCTGGAGGAAAGGGCCCGACTAGATCCATCCCCCAAATGGCGAAAGGCCATGGCGCCGTGATACTTCGAAGCCTTTGGGCGGGCGAGAGCTGGAGGGGAGCATGTACCTGACACTTCAAACATCTCTTTGCAAACTCAGCTGTATCCTTCCTCAAGGTCTGCCAAAAATATCCTTGTCTTATCACCCTTGCCTCCAATGTCCTTCCCCGTGAGTGACTACCACACTCTCCAGAATGCACCTCTTCCAGGATCTTAGGGACTTCCTCCTCAGCTACACATCTCGCAAGGAGCCCTGACAACATCTTCCGATGCAATCTCCCCTCCAGCATCAGATAGTGAGCCGCCTTGTGCCTGAAGCTTTTTGCATTTTTGACTTCCTCCGACAGCTCTCCTGTAGTTAAGAAGGTCACCAACGGATCTATCCATGAGGGCCGCCGACATACCTCCATCAACTCCCCCTCTTCAATGGCTGGCCGAAATAGTTCGGTTAGGGTACCCCCACCCCGAGGCCCAAACTTTGCTAACCGGTCAGTTGTCATGCTTTCCTCCCTGGGAACATGTTGAATAGAAAAGGAACGGAAACCTCCGATGATGGTCCTTACCTTGGATAAGTATCTCGCGAGGGTGGGCTCCCGAGCCTCAAACTCCCCACGGATTTGTGACGCAACTACCATCGAGTCGGTGAAGGCATCTACATCCCGAATTTCCAGCTCCTTGGCCAACCGAAGGCCGGCTATCACGGCCTCATACTCCGCTTGATTGTTGGTCACAGGGAAGTGGAAGGCCACTGCATGTTCTATGGTAACCCCTTGAGGGCTTACCAACACCACACCTCCTCCCAGGGAGTGCCTTCCTGAAGCCCCGTCGACGATCATTCTCCACGCTTCCTGCGACCTCGGCTCTTCTTCCTCGGCCTCGGTGACATAATCCGCCAAAAAGTCTGTCACGGCCTGGGCTTTGATGGAGAGCCTTGGGACAAAGGAAATGTCGAACTCGCTAAGCTCGATGGACCACTTTGCCAACCTTCCCGAATGCTCCACCCCCTCGAAGACCTTGCGAAGAGGATGATCGGTCACAACCTTAATCGAATGCGCTTGGAAATACGGACGGAGCTTACTTGCCGAAACGACCAAGGCATAAGCCAGCTTCTCCAGGATGGGGTAGCGGAGCTCCGCCTTTTTCAAGATTCGGCTCACATAGTAGACGGGTAGCTGCTTCTTCCCTTCTTCTCTAACCAAGACTGAGCTTACAGCTTCTTCCCCCACCCCGAGATATAAGGTCAGGTCTTCTCCCTCCTTGGGGCTTTGGAGTAGCGGAGCCCGGGAGAGTTGCCTCTTCAGTCCTTGGAAAGCCTCTTCGCATTCAATCGTCCATTCAAACACTTGATTACCACGAAGCACCTTGAAAAAGGAGGAGCACTTGTCCCCGGACCGAGAGAGGAACCTGCTCAGTCCGGCCAACTTTCCGGTTAAGCGCTGGACCTCCTTGGCATTGCGAGGTGATTCCAAGTCCAAGATGGCCTTTACCTTGTCTGGGTTAGGTTCTACCCCTGCCGGGGTCAGGAGGTGCCCAAGGAATTTCCCGCGACTGGCCCCGAAGACACACTTCAAGGGATTCAACCTCATCTTGAATCTCCGCAGGGTGGCAAACGTCTCTTCCAAGTCCCGTAGGTGGGACTCCAGGCATTTGCTTTTTACCATCAGATCGTCGATGTAGACCTCTAGATTCTTCCCTCTTTGATCCCGGAAGACCCGATCCATCATGCGTTGGTACGTTGCCCCTGCGTTCTTCAACCCGAAGGGCATCATCTTGTAGCTGAAGCATCCCTCTCTTGTGATGAAGGAAACATCCTTGACATCGGGAAGGTGCATCCGAATCTGATGGTAACCTGAAAAAGCATCTAAAAAACTCATGAGAGAAAAACCGACGGCTGAGTCAACCAGCGCGTCGATCCGAGGCAGGGGGTAGCAATCCTTAGGACATGATTTATTTAACAAGGAAAAGTCAATACACATGCGCCATTTTCCTCCCCCTTTTTTCACCATTACCACATTGGAGATCCAGCCTGGATACTGGATCTCCGAGATGAAGCCCGCCTCCAAGAGCTTCTTGACCTCTTCCCGGATCGGCTCCTCCAGCTTGGTGGCAATGGCCCTCATCTTCTGGCGTATGGGGCGAGTCCTGGGGTCCAGGTTCAGGCGATGGCAAGCCACGTCTGCGTCGATGCCCGGCATGTCTGCCGCGCTCCAAGCGAAGATGTCGACGTTGCTTTGGATGCAGGCTCGCATCCGCTCCTGATCCTCGAGGCTTAAGCCTCCGCTGACCCGCACCTTTTGTACCTGCCCCGCCCTGGTGTGCACCTCCATCTCTATCACCTCTTCGGCCGGCTCCAATCCCGTCCGTTCCCAACCTGCCCCTGCCTCCTCTGGCTCAAGCTCTTCTCCTCCAAGCTCATCAACCTCCATCACCTCCTCCAAGCTCTCACCTTGCCTCTGCTCTCCTTCTTCTGCCGCCCCTCTTGTTTCTTCCAGGCCAATTTCCTCTACCTCCATCTCCTCTGCCTCCAACTCCTCCGCTTCCTGCGGGCTCGCCTCCTGCACCTCTTCCGCTTGCTTTTCGACAACCTCCTTCGCCTCCTCCAGGCTTGTCTCCCCTTCCCCAATACCTCCTTCCTGCTCAGCCATCTCCTTCTCCAGCTCTTCCGCTTCCATCATCCATGACACGGTGTTGACCGCCGTCACGTAGCACTGCCTTGCCACCTTTGGATCCCCCCTGATCCTAACCTGCACCCCTCCATTGTTGAATTTGAGGCATTGATGGAATGAGGAGGGTACGCAGCGAAAGGCGCTGATGAGGGGACGTCCAAAGATGGCATTGTAACTACTTGGGGCGTCCACGATCACGAACCTGCAGTTCCGTGAGACGCCCCCAAGCCTTACATGCAGGCCTACTCCCCCTTCTACTTCCTTTCTCTCCACAGAGAAGCCGAACAGCGGTCCATCGGAAGCTAGGACCCTTTTCCCTTCCACCCCCATCTCGCCGAAGGCCTTCTTGAAAATCACGTTCACCGAGCTCCCGTTGTCCACCAGTATCCGGGCGACGGTGAAGTTCTTCACTGCCGTCTGGATCACTAACGCGTCGCAGAACGGATCCTCATAGTCTGGCATATCTGCGGATGAGAAGATGATCTTTTCTTCTGGGGGGGCTAAGGAGGTCGAGGCGACCCCTCTGCGGAACATGGTTTGCAGGCTCCCCTTGCGGGTCGCCTCGATCCCTACTCCCCCATGGATCACTCTGATCCCCCCTCGGGTCCCCACGTCGACCCTGTCCTCACATCTGTCCTCAACCTCTTCTCGCTTGCACCTCCACGATCCTTGCGGGCAGATCTTGCCTCCCCGCACCTCTGGCCTCCCTCATCTCCAGAAACTCCGGACAGGTGGCCGTTGCGTGGCCCTCCTCCTGATGGAAGTCACAATAGGGCAACGCCACCCTGCCCCCTCTTCCTACTCCTCCTCCCCTTCTCCCGGCTCCCCGAATTCCTCTTCCTCTTCCTCTTCCCACCTCCATGGCTTCTTGTGGTGGTGGGAAGTGACCCCTCGGTCCCTGCCTCCATCCTCCTTGCTCCAACCTTCTCGGTTCCCGGTAAATGTCTCTTCCTTGAGGACCTCCTTGGCCCTGGGGGCGACCTTCCTGAGGCCTCCAACCCAATCGGTTGTTTGGCTCCCTGGCCCCCCCATGCTGCTGCCCCTGCCCTCGGGGTTCTTCTCTTCTCCTATCCTCTCTTTGCTCCCTCTGCTCTCTCAACTCCCTCTGCCTTCCTGTCGCCGGCTCCTTCGCATCGTCCTCGGCCAACCTGGCCAACTTTCTTGCAAACGCCGGGTTTGCCCTCTCAAAGTCTATCTCCTTAGCCGCCCTCTCCATGAGCTCCTCAAAAGAGAGAGGGGGCACTCTCTTCAACTCCATGCTGAAAAACCCTGGCCTCAGCCCCAGGGTGAAGGCAAGCATCAGCGCATACCCCGGGACCTCCTGGACCAGGAGAACCTCCTCTTGGAACCGGTCGACATAGTGACTCAACGTCTCATCCGGCCCTTGCCTCACTGCAAACAGGCATTCAGCCTCCTTCTTCCGCTTCTTTGAAGTCGAGAACCTCAACAAGAAACATCTACGCAGATCTTCAAAACTGTAGATGGAGCTTGCCGGCAATTGGTGGAACCAATCCCTGGCCTTTTCCTTCAAGGTGATGGCAAAAAGCCTACACTTAAAAGCATCAGACATTTGCCTGATCGACACAACGTCTTCGAACCACTGCACATGCTGAACCGGGTCATCCTTCCCGGTGTAGTAGGTCATGTCTGGCTCCCGGAATCCCTCCGGCACCGGAGCCGAGACGATGAGCTCGCTAAATGGGGTCTCGCCTCCCGCCTGGCGCGAAGGCACGTCTCGCGGCCTCGGCTGGCTGGACCGATCCGCGAGACCATGCCCGGGGAAGAGTTCCCGCACTGTCGCCTCCTTCTCGCCCAGATCCGTCGGAAGCTCCTTCTCGGGACGCTGGCCTGGGAAAAGCTCCCGCGCGGCTACGTCCCTCTCGCCTGCCTCCACCGGGACTTCCTTCCCGGGGCGCTGCCCTGGGGCGTTCTCGCCTAACAGCGGAACCGCCTCCACTGGAACCTGCGGCGTCTCCCACTCGTTCCTTGCCGAGAAAGCCAGGTTGATCGTCTGCATGACCTCTCGCCTGAAGTCTTCAAACATCTTCCTCGTCGCCTCGTCCACCCGGGTGGGGATCCTCCTGCGCCAGATCCTTCACCTTCACCCCCTGCCATAGGACTTAACTCAAGATTTTCTTGCGCCGACTACTTCCACGCTCACCGCACCAGAATTGTTGAAGCCAAAATTGACCCCAACGAATGTTCACGAACCAAAGTGTAGCTAACGCCTACTTCTCCCAAATCTCGACCCCTGACTGGCTGCTAAGGTTCTAAGACTGACCCAAAGCCT
Organism: Platanthera zijinensis; assembly: GCA_039513925.1. NCBI lineage: Eukaryota > Viridiplantae > Streptophyta > Magnoliopsida > Asparagales > Orchidaceae > Platanthera > Platanthera zijinensis. The sequence goes on along the minus strand of CM077079.1, from coordinate 270,853,595 downwards.
CAGCTGGGAGGTCTCACCTCACACCCGGAAGATCTCTGAGAGCTTCCCCTCCAAAGCCAAATGCCGGGCTGGGAGCTCTTCAGAAAGCACTAGAGTTGGAGAATAATGAAAAAGTCTGCTTTCCAAAGAGCCCCTATGGGTCTTTTTATAGTCTTCCCCTGACCTGAAAATACTGAAATACCCCTACAGGGTCTGCCAATAGCCAGATCTCGCTGTCATCCTGGGGGCATACAGGTAATTCTACCCGGGGATAATAATATTAAAATAATCTACTCCTGGGCGCCGGGCCCCACCACCTGGACCTGCTTGGCGAGAACCCCGGGCGAGAAGGCTCTCGCTGAGCCTTAGCTGGGCTCACTTTGGCGAGATCTCCCGCCCAGAGGGTTCTCGCTCTCGGTGGTTGACGTCACTGCCGTTGGACGTAGCGCTGAGTGGGTGAAGATCACTCTACGCCTTCCCTGTTAATCACGGCGTTGAGTGAATGAAGCTCACTCAACGCCCTTTTTTGCCGGAGGCGGCGTTGAGTGAGCTTCGCTCACTCAACGCCCTTTGCTGCCGAAACACGGCGTTGAGTGAGTGAAGCTCACTCAACGCCCTTTTGCCCGAGTCCCGAAGCCTAAAGCTGACCCGAAGACCCGAGTCCCGGCGCGAGCGATCTCGCCTACTAATGGGCGGGAGCTCCTTCAGGGCGAGAACTCTGCCAGTCTGCCCCAGGGCTAACCCGGGACTAGCCCAACTCTGGCCACTGAAGTCTTGGTCTTCTGGGTCCTACCCAGCGAATATGGGGTTGTACAATAACTATAACATCACTCAATAACCACCTATTAACCACTCCTCCTCTACAAAATCACCTAATGAACACTTATTATCTACAAGTCCGCACCCATAACTACCTAAAAAACTGCCTCAACTCTGGAAGTACACCACCTGCCAGTCATAAATCCTGCCCAATTGAAACTGATGGGCCATGTATTACTCCCCTGCATTCCAACCCTTGTTGATCCCTGATATCCATGCCCTTTCAGCCCCAATTCCTGCCCAAATTGAAAACCCAGTCAAGCTTTTCCCCGGCACTACTTCCCCAGCAGTTTCCTAGCATTTACTCCTGTGTAACACCCCCAGAACATTCAACACTCAGAATTCACTACCTTGTGATGATTATCTCAGTCCTTTAAACAACTCACCTACATCTGTGAGAGCCTCCACCAGCGCCTCCCATAATTCCCCTCCACCATTTCCCCACCTCATCACCCGGAAATCATTGTGTTCCTACTGCAAGTCAAGAGTCATGCACTGAGTTCAGCCACAAGTCTCTTCCCCGGTATCCTATTTCTTTTGCAAGTTCAAAGCTGAAGTTAATATTGCTCATTATTGTGTATTTAGTGAAAGTATATATAATTTTGGATGTCAATTCATATGTGAGTGCCAACAAACTACTATACTTGAGTGGTTTATTCTCTTAGGACTTAATTGAAGCATTCTTGCACTTCAACTTTAAATTGCTCGTTTATCTAGGGTCCTAATTTTAATCGCGATAGCATGTGGAAACCTTCATTAATTTCAGTGATTATAGTAATTACTCATTGGATACTTGCTCATGTAACGCATCATTTTGGATTCCCACGACATTTCATTAGCATTACTTCATTAGAATTCCCTTGGTACACAATTACACATTATTATCACATACGTCCGACATCAATTTACTATCAGAGCCCCAGGTCCCAGCTTAATCTAGGATATGCGGGACTAGATTCTATAGGTCATTCATGGCATATCATAGTAGTTGTCTAACACGAGTTGATTATAGTTAGAAAACTCACCATCTAGGGTTTAGTTGTCACTTCTCTCCTCAATTCGAGGATTCGGAGTCTATTCATGTTGAACCTCAAAGAACTCATCAAGAGACATGTCCTTACCATCACAAGGGATATCGTTGTTATTTCTCGCCTATATTTAAGGATCTAGAGCTTCACTACGTTCAACCTCAAGGAGATTCTCCTAAGAGGTCACTTCACTATTATTATACTCATCCTCATCCTCAACTCTTCATTAGTATGGATCAAGTTAATTCTACGACACAATCTGATATTTTAACAAGAGCCACATAGAGATCACCACACCAAGAAGGTCACCAACACAAAGATGTTGATTGCTAACTTCCAAAAAATTATGTTAGATCGGTTTACCCTGTCGAGAAGGTCACCAGCTCACCTTGATCGCCTTACAAATGACATAAAAGTTAAAACACAAAAACTCAAGGTTCAATATCATACGACCTAAGAGGTTGAGTCAAGCCACACACATGGCCCAGTGCCCTGCAAGAATCAATTTTTTTGAGAGGGAGCACAAGCGACCCAGTGACCCCGTAGTGGTATGTCCCTCTACTCTATGCACAAATCCAATAATAGTTGCACCGAATACATCTACGGACACTATAGTCACTGATGATACTCATATGGTGAATCATCCCAATACTAATGTATTTGTTGATGCCCCACCTGATGAACCATGGGATAAGCCTTCACCTCTTGTCTCTTGATGTCGATGAAATTTTAATGAGCAATTTGTCTCCGAGTATGATATTTGCAAAGTCACTCCAAATTATATCCTTGACTCAACCCATCACGGAACATCTTAAGACTAGCTCTAAGTACGTAGTAATTGACTCAACCCATCACGGAACATCTTAAGACTAGCTCTAAGTACGTAGTAATTTACTGTCTTAGGCTTGGGGGTACTCTCTATATTTCAGGGCCTATTCCAGTACGCGTAGCATTTGCGACGAGTTTTATCATCCCCTCCAAATGAGTTTTCCTTTGTAGAGGCATTCGATGCATCCTAAAGTGGTATTCTCATTGATTTAAATGTCCTCCGACATGCACGACATGTATCCCGACATGTCATTTTTTAGGGCAAAACTATCTGTTTTTTAAATAGACTATGTCCTTTTGTAAAATATAGTCTGACATCTGATTTTTTCTAATATATCATCTGAAAGCAGGGATTGGAACAATATTATCTAATATTGTATTGTAATTTTGATAATAAAAAATATAATATATTGATATTGTAATGCTAACAATACAATATATTGGTATTGCAATGCTAGCAATAATATATTGTATTGTAAATGCTAGAAATGCAAATACAATATATTGTATTTTTTTCAAAAGTTTCAAGTTCATCCATGATAACCCAATAAGCCATTTGTAGATGTTGGTTGATTTGCTATCAATTATATATTCAAGAGTCATTTGACCCGCCACTGGGGTTTCAATGGAATGCGTCTCGAATATATCAAAAAAGTTTGGATGTTTTGTCTTGATGTGTGTCATCAAATTGTTGTAGCCATTTTTTATGACATCGCATTTGCGCTCCAAACCACAAGTGCATTTCCACATTTCTGATTATGGACATATGGGAGCATTGCCAAAGAACATGCAACATATGAGCTTCGAAGAAGGTGGAACCCTTGGTCCCCCATGCAAACTCATTTTTAATCGTGTCACCTGCGCAGAAGAGTTGATTTCGTTGCTAGGGCAGAACCGCAGAAGAGGCTCCTTCGATGTGAAGCGATGCGAGCGAAGAAGAGGGAGAATAAGGGCTTACGGATCAAAAATATCGAGCTCCGTCCGATCTCCCATGATCATGTGGCTGAGATTCATCTAATGATTCTAATACGAAAGATTGAGAGGTGCGGCTGTAATCAAATCAAACGGTTGTAAATGAATTGAAAAAAAATATTGAGAGGTGCGGCTATACCTCTAGGTTCTAACTCATAAATATTTTTTTGTATTTTTGTTATATATATTATATATTTTAAAAAAATTTAAAATTTACAATATTATTGTCAATATATTGTTATTGTCAAAATAACAATACAATATATTGTTATTGTCAATTAGACAATACAATATATTGTTTACAATATATTATAATATATTGTCCCATAAATATATTATTTCCAATCCTTGTCCCATAAATATATTATTTACAATCCTTGTCTGAAAGGCCTTTTAAATATAATATCCGCTATTATATTTTATGTAAAATTAGCAGACTAGTAGTATATGTTTAAATCACATATACGTATAATATTACGTATGTTTAAATCGATTAGACATGTTTTGATTTTTAACGTTTTATTCTTACAACTAATTTTGTATAATTATTTCATTTTTTTATTTCATATTACAAAAAATATGAAATTATTTAATACATTTATTAGTTGATTATTTGTATGTTTTTAATATAAATTTATAAGTTTGAAAAATTTATAATCAATTAAAAATATTTAACGTTTAATCAACTTCTTTTGCAATAAACTTATTATTATTAAAATAAAATTATTGTATAATATTAAATATATTTTACAATTTATCATTTTGTATTTTGTAATATACATGACTCATTTTTTATCTATTTGCTAAATATTTTTTTACATTTATAACATATAATTATAGCTAGTATACATAAAAATAAAAAAATTATTTATAAAATATGAAAATCTGATATTTTAAAATATCCCTAACATGTCTCCGACTTCCGACATCAGACATTTAAAAACTCAATTTGATATGCCGTCAACATCCGATATTTACAACCTTGGGTATTCTAATGTAGATGACTCGGACATTCTTATGGGTGTTCTTCAAACACTTGACGAGTATCTTTATACTCTACCAATAGAGCCTCTGGATAAGTCATCGCTCATTAGGGACATACCCATCATTAGTGAGTTTGTCGAGGTTGAGAGTGCACTCGACGGCTTAAGGACCTATTTCATCATTACTAACACTCTGGTAGTCATTCAACGTACCATACTATTATATTTTATTGTCGATGTCAGAGTTGATTATTTGAGTGATCATCACGTTAACGATGATAATTTATATTATTTATAATAATTTTACATCATACTAATTCATGTAGTTCATGCAAATAATACAAAATAAACAGTGAATGTGAATGATGAAACACCACCTCTGAGCCTCAGCCGCCAACCACATTAGACTCTCCTTAGTTTCAGCCTCTACCTACTACCCAATCACCAACATACTAGTTCTTCAACATTAGTTCTATTTTGTCACCCGAGAGCCTAGACCCTTCCATCGAAAGCATAACAGACATTGTGAGTCATGAAATTTCAGTGAAACCAAATGGATCTACATTGTGATACTTAGTTCATTTGAGAGGTAGGCTAACTATTGATGATATTTGGATCACGACAGAGGAGCTTGACCTACGTACCCCTAAGCTTCATAGAGAGTATGATCATCTTCGTCCATTAGAGATGAATGCTCTCAAGCTACGGGGAATTGAAAGAGATCGCTGATTGAAAGTGGGTCAACACTTACAGGAGCCCACACAAATCTATATATGCAGGAGACGGAGATAGGATCGCGGAATAGACGATCTGAGCCAGCAGTCACGTTCAGAGAGACAACAAAATAATTTTATGTATTTTGATTATTTTTTACATTTGTATTCATGTTAAACTAGTGGCTTTATGTTGCGGACAATCTGGGCCGTCTGTGGTAGATTCTAAGTCGTGGTCTAAGAGCTGATTTTTAGGCATCGTAGAAATTTCAGATTCTCACAAACATCTCATGGTGGCAATTCCACAGATCCTTGGTGTTGAAGGTAAGGTAATTACTAAGGTAAGGTAATTACTTTCCTTAACCACTCAACAACTCATAAAAATCCCACCGCTAATCACTCATTATCAGTCTATCCCACTAAGGCTCTATTTGGTGGGGTGTTTTCAGAGCAGCACATTGCCACTTATTGAATCGCCCCGCCAAAAATTATTTTGTGGAGCAGCAGTAAGATAAGTTGTCGCTCCAAAACGCCATATTTTAGAGATTTTGGAGTTGTGGATTTTTTCCACGGCTTAAGAATAGCATAGAGCGCAATTCTTTTTTCCCTAGTAGCCTGATATCATTTGCTCGTGGGATCTACCCGATTATCATTGTTCGTTCGCGAGAGGAGCCCGATAGCCATTGTTCGTTCTCACCGTAGGATCTCCTCTGTTCTAGTTTCACCGGAGCAACCCTCGACCGACCTTATCCGTCGTTCTAGTTTTGTCGGAGGAGCTCTGCATCGCGGCGATTCTTTGCAACGATTGTAGGTATACAGTTTTTTTCACTTCAAGGTCGTGTTTGAGTGTTTCTATTTCACGAGAGATTTCCAAGTTTCAAGATTACGATCGATCCTCTCCTCTCTGCCTTCAATTATTTAATTTCAATTTTTCACTTCAAATATGTCGGCGATTCCCGGGATGAGGAAATTTATGGATCTGGGTATTTGATCTCAGTTTGATTTAAGTTTTTAATTTCAGTTTTTTCACAAAATGTTAGCAGTAGTATAGATTTATGGATATACAAATTCATGTGAATGTGTTTCACGGAATTTGTATGAATTCAAGTGTTTTGATTTAGATTTTTCAAAAAATGGATGTTTTTGCGTAGATTTATGGTTGTTTTAATTCATGTGAATGTGAACTAGTTTGTGTAGGGCAAACATTGTGTGATCAGAGTGCATTGATCTCATTTTTTCCAAAAACAATGTGTGCTTTTGATGGAGATCGGCACGGGCTACGGGTCACCCGTCAGTGGGGCCCACTTTTGTGTATTCGCGCAAGAAGCGTTGACGGATCGGCGATCTGAGACCGCAAGTGCATCCGGATCGTCGTTTTATTATCCATGTATATTTTATTTTTTTTGACGTGTATTAAGTGATTTAGGACATCGGGCATAACGATCAATCATAGTTATTTACGCATGGTGCCCGGCCACCCCCTCCTGTTATATTTAAGGGTGGGTGCTTCATTTATTGAGCATTGTGGAATTTGTGAGCGAATCCAGTTCTGGCAATCATCTGTGGTGCGACGTCGCGAGGCCCGTGGTGCGACGTTGTAACTTCCCTTTTCAATTTCTCGTGTACTTTTCGGTTATTTTCTTGTTCCCGTAAAAAATATCTCAGTATTGTCCCACGGTCTACGGTGATAACTATTGGGTTTTACTATACGTCACAACAGTTGTGCGCAGCGGAATGAGGAACAAGAAAACCCAAAACAAATGGGGATCTTGCGCCCGGGGTGTTGATTTCTGTTGTTATTAGTTGCTTTTATATAGATCGAGTCTAACACTTTTTTCGAAGATATCTAATGCGAAGAAATTTCATTCTGCTGAAATACCGCTAGATCTTGAAGATAAGCTAGAGAAAATATTCAGCTTAGTTGTTGTTACATGAGATAATGTATGGATGCTTAATTCTAGAGAATTGTCTTCTATATTCTCAAAGACTGAACACTTATCTGATGATGGTGAAGACCATATCATGAAAAACAATAACACACAAGCATTTATAAGTAATGATATTGACTCAGCTGCACCAGTCAAAGTTCACATAGTGGAGTGGGTTCAAAAAGATCATGCAAAGGGAAGAAGGATGTACGCACAAAACAGGTTATGTTAACACATGTTGAAAAGTTTAATTTCGTCTTCCAGAAATTATTATGCAGCGCGTTGGAGCACCAGTTATCGCACCAAGTATATATGTACTACAAGAGGCAATTCGAGAACTAGAGAAATATTCAGAGATCTTTGAGGACCGGTTGTTATATGATTTTGCCACAGTTCATTTCCTCACTCCAGTGAATCGGGTGGCCTTTTTGAGTATCCAGAGAGTAGGAGGGTTGAATGGTTAAAGACCCGCTATATGAACTCACTACCATGATATAGCTTTTGATGTTTTTTTATGTTATTTCTATTGCTAGTATGCTTTTGATGCTTTTGAACTTGTATTATTGTCAAAGCAATTTTAATTATGCCAATGCAATTTCAATTATGTCAATGCACTTTCCAATTCAATTTAAATTATATTACTTCTTAGATTTTAATAATGATTGTTGTTTCACATTTTTAAGGCCGCTAGAATGACAACAGATAATCATGATGATGATGTTAACATAAAAGATGATGAAGAACTAGTGTTAAATTATCGTGTAACTCATGAACAAGAATGTGCTCATTTTGTCTATTTCGTAACATCTAGCATATGTGTCATTAATGAGTATATATCTTTATTTTGTGATAAAACGCCATGTATGGCATCATCTCAGACATGGGATAAGTGGGTACATGAGTTATTAACTAGTCATCCTGGAAGCTTTCACAACATGTTTCAATAACCAAGGAAATTTTTGTTGATTTGTTAACACTGTTAGAACAAAATCAAAGTTTTAAAAGGACACAAAGAAGTGTTGCTCGTGAGGTGTTGGCAATCACAATTTATATTTTGGGAACAATGACTCCGTCAGATAAGCAAGTGAACAATTTCAACATTCTACAGAAACTATAAGTCAGTTCTTCATGATAGGTTTCCGTGCAGTGAAAAATCTATCCAAGCACGTCATAGCTTCTTATTCGCAGTTTCATGCTATTCATTCACATATACGAAATGATGAAAGATATTTGCCATTTTTCAATGACTATATTAGAGCAATTGATGATACGCACGTTGATGCACATACACCTGTTGAAAATCAAGTGGCATACATTGGTCGTCACGGTAGCCCGACTCATAATGTGATAGTGGTTTGTGATTTAAATATGTCTTTTACATATGTTGTTCCTGATTGGGAGGATTTTGCACATGACAGTCGCATACATCATCATGCAGTAAGGGATTCGATAAGTAAATATTACTTTCCACCAGAAGGTACGTACAAGTGCATTTTAATGCAATATGATAATTTAAATTAAATTCACATTTCATATTGTCTATTCTTTTTCAGTATTGAAGGATATTATCTTATGGATATCCATTAAAAATGGGCATTTAAAACCTTTTTTGGAAACTAGATATCGTTTAACGAACTTTACTCAAGGGAATCGCTCAGTATAAGGATGTCGTGAAATATTTAACAAAGCACACTCCTCACTCTGTAGTGTGATCGAAAAGAACTTTGGTGTATGGACGAAGAAGTGGGGCTTACTTAGCAAAATGCCTCGGTATGATTTTTCATAGCAATATGTCATTGCGGTGGCTACGATGGCGCTGCATAACTATATTAGAAGACATTCATTGTATCCACCTGGAGTTTGATGAATATGATGGGAACGAATGATTTGTTCATTCAGAGGCATACAAGCTAAGACCAAACAATCGTCCAAGGACTATCGATGCAAATCAAAATATTGCACCTAGTACATTTAAAGGAACGGTAGCTACAAAAATGTTCGTTATCAAGGACTACATTACGGATCAACTCATGGAATATCACAGGTATAATACATTGTGGCGTTCAATATTGTAAACATTAATATAAAATTTGTTAACTATATTTATTATTATTATGTTGTTAACGTTCGATTGCATTTGAGGCTTGAAAGATATATTTCAAGTTCATGACGGAGCACACTTATGAGTTTTCATGAAAAAATTATGATTACTATGTCTGTTATTTTTTAATATAATTTTGGAGTACTAAAAAACATATTAAGTAAACTAGTATGTTTTATGTTGTTATTTTTTATCTCTAATTTAAAAAAAATGGACTGCGCATCACACTGTTGTCTTGTCGATTAGCTTAAACGGCTTCTCCATTTGAAACAGCACTGCAAACAATGTTCTTCCAAACAGTTTCACAGATTCTCTCACCACTCTGCAAAAAAGTTGGTATTTCCACCACTGCTTCTCCAATCGCTACAGTTGAGCCAAACTAAGCCTAAGTCTGCAGTCGTAAGTACTTGAAAAATGCCTCCATTCTGGCACTACACCACCTGCCAGTCATAATTCTCGCCCAATTGAAACTCACGGGCCATGTATTACTCCCATGCATCCCAACCCATGTTGATCCCTAACATTCATACCATTCCATCCTCAATTCCTTCCCAAGTCGAAAACTTAAACACATGTTTTACCCCAGTATGACTTCCCCTACAATTTCCTAGCATTTACACTCATCCAACCCTCTCAAGAACATCCAACACCCAGAACTCGCTGCCCTATGTCGATTGCCTTATCAGTCCTTTCAACAACTCACATACATTTAGTTGAGCCTCCACCAGTCCCTCCCATAATTCTCCTCTACCATTTGCCTACTCCATCACCCTGAAATCAGTATGTTCCTGCAGCAAGCCAATTGTCCAACCTAAATTCAGCCAGAACTGACTTCACCGATCTCCTATTCTTTTGTAAGTTCACAGATTCTCCTCTACCATTTGTCTACGCAAAAACGCCATGATCCGCCTTTTTTCTTAACCAGAATAATCGGTGCAGAGAAGGAACTGGTACTAGGTCTATGATACCTGCATCAAGCATCTCCTTCACACTGCGCTCAATCTCTGCCTTCTGGATGTAGGGATACCGATACGGACGGATGTTGGGCGGTTCCGCCCCAGTCTGTAGCACAATCTGATGATCACGGAATCGTGACGGTGGAAGTGTACTCGGCTCCTGGAAGATGTCATCATACTCCTCCACTAGCGGCCGCAATTGATCCGGAACCTGTGTCGATCCTTCCTCGTCCGACCTCACCCCCAACAGAATCGCCATCAAGCTACTGGACTCCTCAAGCTGCTGCAAACTGCGAAGGGAGATCTCTTTAACCGGAGAAGATCTGAGCCCCGTCAAACAGAACTGTCGCCCGCCCTGCAAGAACTCCATCGTCATCTGATCCCAATCAAAAGTAACCCGCCGCAACTGCTGTAACCACTACACTCCCAGTACCATATCTGAGCCCCGGATCGGTAAGAGGTAGACGTCCGTGCACCCCACATACTTCTGCATCCGAAGCTCTACCGCCTTCAACACTCCTTGGCACTGTAACTTGCTGTCATCCGCAACCATGACCTGGAACGCTGCTCCCGTGTCAATCCCCTGCCCCACCTTCTGTGCCACATCAGGGTGAATAAAGTTGTGAGTACTCCCACTGTCTACCAGAATCGTCACCCTCTCCCGCCGAATCCGTCCAGCCAACCGCATCGTAAGGGGAGGTGGATTGCATCCCTCCATGGCATGTAGGGAGACACCCAGCTCCGTCAAGTCTAAGTCCCGCCCAGATTCCAATTCCTCCTCCGGGAAAACGTCCTCCTCGAGCTGCCCCTCCTGATGCAACATAAAAACCTGTACCTTCTGGCATTTGTGACCGGGCACAAACTTCTCATCACAATTAAAGCAAAAGCCCTTCTCCTTGCGAGCCGCCAACTCGCTCCAAGACAACCGAGTCACTGTCGGTTTGGTACCCGTGGGTGGCTCCCGTCGTGCAGACGTGGCAGGGCTCATAGCCGGTCTACTCGTGATACGTGCCCGCTGCCTGTTGAACCTTTCCTCCTGGATACGCGCCAACGTAATGGCATGGTTCAAGGAACGTGGCATGAGTGTCTGCACCTCATCCCGAATATGCTCCTTAAGACCAGATATGAAACAGTTGTAGAGCGTCCTCTCTGGCCACTGAACCCGATTCGCCAACTTTTCGAACTCAGTACGATACTCCATAACCGACCCTTTTTGACGAAGCTTCTGAAGGAGGGCCTCAAAGTTCTCATACTCAAGTGGACCAAATCGGGCCGTAAATCCATCCACGAACTCCCCCCAAGGCGCGTACTCCCGTCCCCGCAGGAACCATTGTGTCCATTGGAAGGCGTCGTCCTTCAGATGGAAGGATGCTAGCTGCACCCACTGCCCTTCAGGCACCTCCTGGTACTGGAAGAATAATTCAGCCTTTTGAATCCATTCCAAGGCGTCGCCGCCCTCGAACTCCGGAAAGTACATGCGAGTTAATCCAGGGGTCAAACGTTGTGTCCCTGGACGTCCGTCCCGCCTTGCGTGTTCCCCATGCTCAAAACCGTCGTAGCCGTGTTGCTGTCCCGCTCCCCAAGGCGGAGGTTGCGGCTGGCCGCCCCACCCTGGGCCAAACCCGGCCCCTCCTGGTGGCCCAAACCCACGTGGAGGAGGGAGGAGCCCCCCCCCTTGCTGTCCCGCCATGTCGGGTGGCCGCCGAAGCCCAAATGGCTCATCCCCACCTCGGCGCCACTATTCCGGGCCCGATCCGAGTTCGCCGAAGGCCGCTGCCGCGGATCCAGGCGGAAACTGCCCCGCCGGACCCCCATACCCCGCTGTCGATCCCGCGGGAGGCCCGTAGGCCGCCGATCCCGCACCCCCGTGCCACGCCGCGCCGGGCGGAGCCCCGCCCGAAGGCCGCACGCCCGCGAGCCCTTCCGCAAGCCGCGCGGAGGCCGAACCCGCTGGATCGGCTCCCGATCCGGCCGAATCATCGCTGGCCGGGCCTTTTCCTTTCAGTAGGGTCTTCAACTCCTCCAACCGAGCCTCCAATCGCCCCTCCAAGGCCGTCATCGAATCGGTGAGACCAACAACATTCTCCTCTATGGTTTCAATCTGTGAGGACTCCTCTTGATTGCGGGTGTTCACCATTGAGAGAATCGAACGCCTCTGATACCAAATGTTAAGCACTAACTAGGGTAAGAACTAAGAGAAGAAGAAGAAGTAGAGAGAAATTAGGGTTAGGGTTGGGAGAGAAGAGAGACTAACCTTGATAATCCTTGCATAAGCCTCCAAAAGAGAGGGGTTCCGGGTATTTATACCCCCGGACCCAAGACCGGCCGGCCAAGGGGGCCGGCCGGCCCCAATGGGGCTGAACCCAGCGTGGTTCAGCCCCCGCGAGCCAATATTTTCAAGAGGAGGGGGCTGAACCCATTGGTTCAGCCCCAATATTGTCATGCCCTTGCCGTTGTCGCCGTTTGTAATGTTGTCTGAATAATCTAGCCTCGTCTGGGGGCTTAACTTTAATAGTCTCATTATTATGTGTATAGTAAAAAAACATATATTTTTGGATGTCAATTCATGTGTTTTCCCATAAACTATTCTACTTTGTGGTTTATTCTCTTAAGATTTAATTGAAGTACTCTTAACCTCACTTCAACTTGAAATTGCTTATTTATCTAGTGTTCTAATTTCAATAGAGATTGCATATGGAAACATTTATTAATTTCAGCGCTTAGAGTAATTATTCGTCGGATACTTGCTCATGCATCGCATCATTTTGGATTCCCATGACATTTCATTAGCACTAATTCGCTATAGCTCCCTTAATGCGCAGGTGCACATCATCACCGCATTCGTCCTGCGTCACTACCCTCTCCGGTGAGTAATCCTCTAGGGTGGCTTAGGATATGTCGGTGATCAAGAACTCCATTATTTTTTAATCCTTCTCAGTGGTGTTTTGCTCTTTCACCATAATGAAAGATTCTTCATGCTCGCCTTCTAGTATCCATGTCCTCAGTTGAGGCAGCCACCTTGGACTGGGTCCCTGAAGATTATTATCGTCTATCGCCATTGAACGGCACCAATTACCTTGAATGGTCACAAGGGGCCCAACATGCGATCTCAATTCATTAGTTATACAAGTATATTGATGGAAAGGTGGTTGAGCCACCACAAACTAACCGCTCATGGAAGTAGTATTCAGATAATTCGTCTGTAATCTTTTGGCTACTCCGCTTGATGTCACTTATCATTTGTTCAAGCTATATGTTTATGGGCTCCACCTATGAGATATAGACACATGCGGGAGAGACACACTCAAAGATTAGGAGCTCTACTCGAGTGTATGAGCTCACCCGACGAATCCTTGAGTTGAAGAAAGGATCCATGACTAGCGTTGCCTACTTCTAAGTGTTCAAACGACTTTATGAGGAGCTATAAGACTTTGAAAACTTCAACCTATAGTGTAATGCTGACGCCCCCAAACAAACAAAAAAGGAGGATCACTTTCAGGTACACATATTTCTCATGGGGTAGAACATGAAGTTTGATACAGTGTGAACCCATGTTTGCACCGTCAACCTCTCCCGTCTCACCAGGAGGGGTTCAATATGGTCGTAGGTGTTGAAGATAATCAATGTTAACTAGGCTCTGTCATGATGAATGACAGCTCGGCTCATGTTGGATTTGTCTACAAGCCACCCACCTCTGACGTTCCTCCTCATACATGTGATAATTGTGGTAAAAATGGTAATACTCGGAAGTCCTGCTATCACTTGTATCCTCATCTTTTCCCACCGGGTAGAGGCACTAGTAGTCATTGATATTGCTGGAAACAATACCCATGTAGGTCTTTCTGTTGATGAGCTGGATGCCCGTCGATGTCTATTCCGCTCTCAGAGTGATTCGTCGGTTGTTGACTTATCTGCTGCTTACGCTACATCAGGTATTCTAAATGCAAACACTGCATTTGCATCCCAATATGACTCCATCATTGACTCCGGTGAGATTGATCATATGACCGGTCATCCTCCGGTTTTACCTACCACACCAATCTCTCTGGTCGTGAAAAGGTTATTGCGTTAATGGCTCCCTATGGATCCTATCCCCTTTTGTTGACAAAGGAACAATTTCAAGTTCCCTTGCAATTTCTCTCCCTTTCATATTGCATATTGTTGTCCCCTTCATTAGTCTTGGATTGGATGCTTGGGTCCTAACGTAGTAGTGGAGAAGATTTAGCCTCTGTCCCTCTCCTTTTTGTCCATGCCTCGCATGTTCCATCACATAACGTGATACATGTGAGGGAGTGTCTAATTTTATTTGCACATTAGGTATCTCTTGTTGTCTTATGTACTCCATATGTTTTTGGGCCTCTCCGTTGAGTACCAATTGGTTTTATCATAGATGTTAAGGTTCTAATATGTATAATTAAAAAACATCATGGAAATTAAGAGAAGGGTAGACAAAAAGAAATATGACTATGGTGTACAAAAAGTTTTATATAAGCTACAGTTAGCACTCCATGAACAACAATTGGAAAAGGAAGAAACATAATACCGACCTCAATAAATGAGATAAGGCTAATGATGTTGTAAGTTAAATTTGATGGAGAAGCACATAGGCATAGGCACAGTTTAATTCAAGACTCAAACTATATGAAAAATAATGTTCTTAGCTAAATTTATATAAAACTATAAGACGCACATTGCTATTTTAAGGAGCAACATGTGGTAATGTAATAAGGGAAAAAAAGTACAGATCCACCAATTCAATCACCAAAACTTTGAAAATGAAGGAACTAAAAGAATTTTTCAAATAAGCTTCAATCAGAAAATGCAAATACCTGAATTCCCGATATTTTTGATTAGATAAAGCTTTCAAGGGGGTTGTGTAGAAGAGCCTTCGTCCTTTAGCAACAGTAGCTACTGCTGAAGCTTCAGCAATTAATGTCTTCCCACTACTAGTCGGTGCAGAAACTACAACTGATGAACCCCTTAAAAAAGCTTGGATAGCCAACCTCTGTAGAGAATAGATGCCATTAAAAAGAAAAGTAATATTTATCAGAGAACAAAATGTCCTTAAAAAATTAAGTTCAATACTTTGAACATTTATAGTTTATAACACAAATTTGCCTGATTAGATTATAAATCACAAAAAGTGTATCCAATTCAATTGAGAGGCATAACGCTAGTCTAAGATAAAAAAAAAATTCTTTCTGGCATGATACCCTTCGCTGTTTATTCATGTGGGTCAGGCCATAAGAAACCAAAAACTGAAGTAAAGGTGATATTTTTAATAAATTAATAATGTAGAGCTTATAAAAGTAAAGGACTGAACCAGGAGGCCTGGTCGACTAGGTTGAAGACGATGCAACGGCTCAATTCACGGGTAGGTCGCCACTAACTTTATTCTAGAGCAAAAAACAATAAAGATCAGATAACAAAATGACCTCGCGAAGGGGAGCCTTGGCGCGCCGGTTGAGGTGTTGCCTTGTGACCTTGAGGTCATGGGTTCGAGTCATGGAAGCATGTTATGGGCCTACTCAGAGGTTGCCGGAGGAGTGGACGGAGGTGGAGATGATGGTGGCGGAGATACTACGGAGCCTTGGCCAGCATGCTCGAGAGAGAGAGCTTCCAAAATTTATTTTAGGGTTTAGGGAAAAGACTTTCTTCATTCATAATCCCTAACACAAAACTCCAAGGGTTTTTATAAGACCATCAATGGCATGGTTGTAAATAACTCAAAAACATAAAACATAACGGACTTGGAATGACTAATAAAACAAAATGACTTGACTAATACATTTGACTCGATACAATAACTTGACACAATAATAATAATAAAACTAGATAATTGACGTATACGATCCATAACAACACGTCTGTCCTCGAAATCGAGCTTGTCATCAAGCTCGAACTTAGCGTGGATGGCCGAGTCATCTAGCATCTTATCTCTCGCCAGAATAGCGTCTGGTAGTGTGTCGTGTAGACGGTGGCTTCGGCGAGGAGCGGTGGTGCCATTGGAACAACGGGCAGCGGACGGAATGTGTCTAGCGAGGCTGTCGGAGCAGCAGTGAGAAGTAGCAACAAGGAGGTCAAAGGAACGACGGTCGGCAGCAGGAACGGATCTGGCAGAGTGGCGGTGAGCAGCAGTGGCAAAGCTGTCAGAGGAAAGACAGCCGGTAGTACAAACGGGTTCGTCAGGATCGACGGAGTGGGGGTCGGCGGAGCAAGGACTGGAAGTGGTGGGGGGACGGCCACGGTGACTGACGAAGGTGGCCCATGGTGGAGCGGCACCACTACAAGAGATAATGACGAAGGGGCAATCGACGTGGAGAGCAATGGAAGATCAGCGTCTGGCGAAGATGGCGATTGCACGAGGAGAGGTGGCGGCGGCGGTGGCAGCGGCGAAGGTGGAACCTTCGGAGGAAATGAGGGTATCAAATCATCAAGCTTGGGTAGGAGTGCGGTCATATCTTCTCGTGCGTCGGCGCCCCGTAGACGTGCATCCATGGAGCTCATCATTTCCCATAACCTTGAACAAAGGGAGACCACATCCGCAACACTAAGCTTCATGCCGCAATATGTAATTAATTAATTTTAAATGCAAAAAAAAGTAATTAAATAAGTTGTGTTGTCTGCTGGCGTGAGGAGACAAGACCGGACAAGGTGTTGAGCGGCTCGATGGGATTAGAGGCATGGGCTGCTCGAGGAAGTGAAATCGAGCAGGCAGATCGAGAAGAACTATCGGGATGAGCTCGAGAAGAACTGTCGGGATGGGCACGAGAAGAATGGTGCAAGCGTCGAGCTTGCAGAAGACGGAGCGAAAGACGGAAGGGCTGGCGTAGGACTCGTGAAGGATACGCTAGAAGCACGTAGTCTCAATCCTGCTGTCAACGCCATATTGCAGGCAGGAACGCCGATCAACTGGACGGAGAGGTCGGCGAGGAAGATTGCAGCACCGGAGGGTGTCTTTGACAGAAGGATGACGTCGACTGGAGGGAAAAGCTTTGATTCCGCCGAGTCTTCGACGATTTTGATGACATCGTGGAATGAAGTTTTGCGATAAGTAGAGGCGTGGACGATGACGAACGGAGCGTTGTTAGGGCTAGAGGAACTGTTGTGACAGTCGCCTGGCTTGATGCTGGGGAGAGCAGGTGCAGCGAAAAATTGCGGAAGAGGCGCGGAGGAAGGATGCTTGGCCGGAAGGGGGAGGAAAGTCGCTCTGGTACCAATTTATTATGTGTCTACTCAGAGGTAGTCGGAGAAGTGACCGGAGGTGGAGATGATGGTGGCGGAGATACTACGGAGCCTTGACCGCGGCTGTCTAAGCGAGGCATGCTCGAGAGAGAGAGAGTGAGCTTCCAAAATCTCTTTTAAGGTTTAGGGAAAAGACTTTCTTCATCCATAAGGCCTAACACAAGACTCCATGGGTTTATAAAAGACTCCAATGGCATGGGTGTAAATAACCAACAAATTAAAACATAACGGACTCAACATGACGAATAAAACGAAACAACTCGACTAATACATTTGACTCGATATAATAAATTGACTCAATAATAATAACCTAAATAACTGACGTATAGGATTCATAACAAAGCAGCGTTTTGCAAAATGCAAGGTTTGTCTACATTTCACCTTTGTGGTGGGACCCTTCCACGGACCCTTGCTTAGTGGGGATGCTTTATGTACTAGACTACCCTTTTATGTTTGATGGGTGTGTAAAATTGAATCAAAGATAGTATTTTAACACTTTGAGGAAATTCCTGCAAAACATTGCACTTTTATGATGCGGGACAGGAGTCCACCTGCCCGCCACCCTGAAGTACGACCAGGGGGCCCATCTGGAGTCAGCACCAGGCGGCTTTATCAGGCCTGCGGGCCGTACACCCCAACCCATCCCCGGCTCCACCACAGGGCCGATAGGTTGTTGAGGTCGGGGCTCGATCCCCCGACCTCCTTGATAAAGAGCTCTCAAACGAGCTCTTATCACCAACTGAACCGACCTCAACAACCTATCGGCCTTGTGGTGGAGACGGGAATGGGTTGGGGTGTACGACCCGCGGGCCTGATAAATCCGCCTGGTGCTGATTTCAGATGGGCCCCCTGGTGGGACTCCAGGGTGGCGGGCAGGTAGACTCCTGTCCCGCATCAGTTCCCCTTAAGGAATGCGTCGCATGATCCGAATGCGGTGTCATGGCAAGAACCGATGCATCTCCAGAACTTAGGTATAGTGTTAAATATGCAAGAGTCCTCGCCGTATGGTCCGAATGAGGCGTTTTGGCAAGAACCGTTGCACCTCCAAGAGGACTTAGGTGTGTGTTAAATAGGCAAAAGCCTTCACATATTAGACATCCTAGGGAAGTATGTCGTAGGAATTGTGATCGACTTAAGTTTGGAGATTGGAATATATGTACGCTAGCCGGGAAAGCGATGGAAGTAGTGGATGCGATGATTAAGGAGAATGATAAATATTTTATGTCTGCAAGAGACTAGATGGGTGAGTGAGAAAGTTATATTTTTAGATAATTCAGGTTTTAAATTATGGTACACATGAAAAATAAAACAAACAGTAGAGAAGCTATTATTGTGGATACTACTTCGAAAAATAAAACTGTTTGGGTAAAAAAAATTTGATAAAATCTTAGTTTTTAAATTGATCATAGGAAAGAAAATTATTAATGTGATCAATGCTTACGCGCCACAAGTAGGATTGAGTGGAGCTCTTAAAGTGCAATTTTGGGAAGACTTAAATGATTTAGTAAGAGAAATCTCACAAAGAGAGAATATTTTCATAGAAGGAGACTTAAATGGACATATAGGGAAGGAAAATGTATATTACACAGTCGTTCATGGAGGATATGGATATAGAGAAAGAAATGAAGAAGGACGAATCATTTTAAACTTTGTCGTAGCACATGAGCTAATTGTATCAAATATGTTTTTCATAAAGAGGAAAGAACATTTAATTACGTTTAAAAGCGGACCAAATAAGTCACAGATTGATTATTTTATGACTCGCAAAATGAATAAAATAATTTGTAAGGATTACAAAGTCATACCAAGAGAAAGATTGATAACACAACATACCTATGATGTTAGACGTACAAATTAAATATAATAAATTTAAGACAAGAACAAAAATATTACAAAAAATTCGATTGTGGAACTTGAAGATGGAAAAATATGTTGTTTTCAATACGATAGTTATGAAACAACTATTTGATGTCCCTTATGTTGATCCTAATGTCTCATGAGAGGTTATGACTTCACATTTAAGGATAAGTGGAAAGAACGTATTTGGAGTATCAAAAGGTCGTGCGCCCCCAAATAAAAAATCTTGGTGGTGGAAATAGGAAGTGCAAGACAAAGTGAGGGCAAAGAGGGTTAGTTATAAATCACTCTGTGTTTGTAGGAATGATAAAAACTTAGTCAGCTATAAAGTCGTCAAAAAGAAGCTAAACAGGTAGAAAGTAAAGCAAGAAGTCGAGCTTATGAAGAATTTTAATAAGTGACTAAATACCAAAGATGGAGAGCGTGACATATATAAAATTGCTCGAGCTAGAGAAAGGAAGATAAGATATTTAAGTCAAGTAAAATGCATAAACGATGAGACAGATATAGTTTTGACGGATGATGTGGATATTAAAGAGCAATAAAAAAGATACTTTTATCAACTTTATAATGAAACAAGAACAATGAATTGAACTTGGAAGAGTTAAGAAAATCAGAGAAGTACAGGAACATAACGTTTTATCGTAAAATTCAAGTATCAGAGGTAAAAAATGTTCTAAATAAGATGAAAAATGGAAAGGCGGTTGGGTCAGACGATATACCCATCAAAATATGGAAATGTCTAGAAAATGAAGGAATTTTGTGGCTTACATGTTTTTTCAATAAAATATTGAAGTCAAAGAGCATGTCAGACCAATGGAGAGAAAGTATCTTGGTACATTTATATAAAAATAAAAGAGATATACAAAATTGTGTTAATTATAGAGAAATTAAATTGATGAGTCATACACTTGTACCATGAAACTATGGGAACGAGTAATAGAAAGAAGAGTAAGATGGGAGACTAATATCTCGGAGAATCAATTTGGATTCATGTCAGGGAGGTCGACCGTGGAAGTTATACATCTCTTGAGGAGACTTATTGACAACTATCGAAAAAAAAAAAGTTTTGCATATGCTGTTTATTGATCTTGAGAAGGCTTATGATGAGTTCCAGGAGAGTTCTTATAGAGAGTCTTAAAAAAGAAAGGTGTCAATGTTTCATATATTGGCATAATCAAAGATATGTATACAAATTCGGTGACAGGGGTGAGTACATCCGGAGGATTAACACAGGAATTCTCTATCATTGTTGGCTTACAGCAAGGTTCATCTTTAAGCCCTTATTTCTTCACCCTTATCTTAGATGAGCTCACCAGACATATCCAATAAGCAATACATTGGTGTTTATTGTTTGCGGATGATAACGTTTTGGTTGATGAGACGCGCGAGGGTGTAAATGCAAAACTTGAATCTTGGCGAAATACTTTATAAAAGAAGGGTTTTAGGTTGAGTAGGGCAAAGACGGAGTATATGGAGCTTAAATTTAGTAATACAAGAAGGACGAATGACTTTGTTATTAAGTTGGGTGATCAAGATATTTCCGGTATTGAGTGTTTTAAATATCTTGGATCGATAGTTCAAAAATGTAACAACCCGGTTTTTGTTTAAGACTAATAATAATAATATTAATTATTATAGCAAAACCTAATACCCCCCCCCCTCTTATATTAATCGAGCCAACTCTTTTCCCGCACCCGTCCCAATCTCGCTAGCCGCGTGAAGCCGTCTCCTGCTAGGTCTCCCGATCCCGATGTTTGCTCCAGCCCGTCTCCCGCAAGCCGCAGGTCCCGATTCTGCCTTCTGCTCCAGGCGTCGCTGCCTTCTTCGGCTCCTTCGTCCATGGTTGACGGCTGCTCCTTCTGCCATGGCCGACATCTTCGCCTCTTCCTCCTGTCATAACCGACGGGAGCTCTACCTCCTCCAGCAGCCGCTGCATCCTGTTCTTCTCGCCTCCTAGTTGTCGGCAGTCGCTTCCTCCCTCTACTCCAAGGCCGGCAACCACCTTCTCTCCCTCCGGCAGCCCTGTTGCACCCTCTTCTTTCTTCCTTTGGTCGGTGGATCTCCAAGGAACGTCTAGGGTTTTCCCGGATCCGCCCCTGTTAGGATTTTTGAGGTCGGATTTTAACCTCCTTGGGTAAGAAATTCCTCTCTTTATCTCTTTTCTAATTTGTTCGAGTTTGCTCGTTAAGTTTTTTTCTCCAAATTGTGTAGAATTTGTGTTTCTTGATTTTTACCCCTCGTAATCATCTGACTTTTGTGTATTTGTGCTCTCTAACATCGTCTGTCGCACCCTTTGACGGTTCGTGAAGAAATCCCTCTCCGATTTAGGGTTTCCCCTAGCCGAGCGCCACCAAGTCTCCATCTTCGCGCGGTAATCTCTTCTCCCCTCACTCCTGAGGGAGGTAAATCTCTTAGTCTCTCTTAATTTAATTATGTATCGTATAATTGTTGTGCTAGCCTTTTTGTTGCCATCATGTCAAATTATCAAACTTTGTCTGTGATTGTTCCTGAACAGGTCCAGTCAGGATTTCTGATTTCGCTTGCGCGCTAAGCCGCCGCCAGTTTCAGCGTCTTTCAGGCAAGTAGAGATCTCTCTCTTGTAATCATTGTAATTCAATTATTTGGTCTGATCTTATGATTATACGAATTCACCCTTGTTTGTTTGTGTTGTCAAGTAAATTAATGTATCGAATATCTAATCTGACAAGTAATATCCTAGGGTTAATGTATTTGGAATATCATGAGAGGGTGGTCACAGATAATTTTGTTTGAGTATTCACTTAGATGAACAGATTTCTCGTTTGATGTATAAACCGAAGAATGTTGGATTTTTGGGAATGATTAACAATTATCTTAATGAGAATTATTAAGAATTGTATAAATTGTACCCTTTGGATTCACACTTATATGAATTGGATCTCATTTGATGGATGGTTAGGAGACCTATAGTTCTTATGAACATGAGCAATAATTATTTTGAAGGATACAGTTAAGATTCCATGCTACGATTAAATGATTGGTGATTTGTGTCATGCTCGTACATATAGATACAGTTTTATTTGGAGGATATTTATGTCTGAGAATTATTTAATCTAAATGAATATTTAGTGTCCAGAAAAGTAGCGTATGACGATCGTACCACTCGTAAATACTTGAACCCGCTAAATATATTACTCCTTATCCAGTTTTGTTCGTGTTATCGAATCTTGTGACGACGAATCTTGTGTCATCGAATCCGATTTCTGATGTCTGTCGGGTTTCTGATGTCTGTCTGGTTTCTGATGTCTGTCTGGTTTTTTAGGTCTGGTTCTAAGACTTGAACGAATGTTGCTCAATAACTCAATTCCTCTCTCGACGCATTCATGAACTCTAATATTGTACAGCTGAATCGCTAAATTTGTATCAGATCTTGCTATGTTTCGAATCTCCTAAATCATGAATCTTTTAAGTCAGTATGGTCATACGCAATCAGTGAAAGGTAGTGTTAAATTGATGTGACGCTCGACTCGAGTTTCCGCTTGGCTGGCTACGGAAACCAACAAATGGTCATAGCAAGCTCAATTATTTTGATAAGACTTGCATCTCGACTTACATTAGAATCACGTGCATCAAATAAAACACTTTCACTTTTCACTGGTTACCGCCAATGACATTTCTTGTTCTTTTTAGCTCTTTTATTTGCTTGTCTTGGATAGCAAAGCTTCATGAGAAACTGGTACACTCATATATTTCTGCTTCACTTACTGCACTTTACTCTTACTGTGCTCCTGTTTATTTCAATGTTCTGAGGCTTTTCCTTTTTGTTTTGGAATTGTCTTAGCGTTTGTGCAGCGCCGCCAGGTACTCGAGCCCGATCAGCATTAAGTTCCAGGTTCTATATTTACATTTCTTTTACTGTCAAATATTTCTTTTATGTAATAATTGCAATCAGACATTTTCTCTGGAATCATGGACAACTGCTAGGTTATATAAATATGATATGTACTAGAATTCACAAATAGTTGTATATTCATTCATCTGGATTCGTCATTTGCATGAAAACCTGCATCAGAACTTGAAATCATGAATTTTACAAAATACATGTGCATCAAATCTCTTTTCACTGATGAATTTAAAAGCTTCCGCATAAAAATCAAGTTATTTTACTCAATAGTACTTATTTTAAAACTATTATCAGCTTCTCTGATTCCGCCTTAGCAGACATGGTTTTCTTTCCGCTCATGCCTGTGGCATCACGGCCCGCCCGAAGCGCACTCTGACTTTTGTCGAGACGGATCGTAACAAAAAAGACGGAGGTATTGATAAAGATGTGACACATAGAATCTAAGCGGGTTGGTTGAAGTGGAGAGGCGCGTAAGGGATCTTATGTGATCGTAAAGTAACACTAAAATTTAAGGGCGGGTTTTACAGTACTACAATTAGACATGCGATCTCTATGGTTCTAAGTGTTGGGCAATGAATTGTGTGCATGAGCAAAAAATGGGAGTTGTGGAGATGAGAATGCTTAGGTGGATGTGTGGACACACGAGATTTGATAAAATTAGGAATGAATGTATCAGGGATAAGACGGGAGTAGCACCAATTGTAAAGAAGATGTGAGAAGCTTGTCTAAGATGGTTTGGGAACGTACAAAGAAGACCATTAGAGGCACATGTTAGGCGTTGTGAGAGTCTAGTCACTAGGCATGTTAAACGAGGGAGGGGTAGACCAATAAAGACTTGAAATGAAACTATAAGGAAAGACATGATGTACTTAGGCATTAGTGAGATTATGACAAAAGATAGGGCACAATGGCGACAAAGGATACCATTTAGCTTGATATGTATATCTGCAACAATAGAATCTTCCTGAGATATGCATTTCAACAACTTTAGACAAAATGCATAAGTGATACCATTTAGCTTGATATGTATATCTGCAACAATAGAATCTTATGTTTTCATAGGGAGGTCTGAAACTGATTTTGACTGGTACCATGGGTCATTTTGATGGTCAGGTTCTCAGGAATCAGGATGGCAGCTGACTTGTCCACCAGATTATTGTGTTCCAGCAAATCTGTTGTCTAGCCATTATTCATGGGTTTCTGGGTTTGAATTAGACACAAGCAAAGATCCATGACGTAGGGAAAATCTAAAGGTGAGGGACATGCAATGTTCTAACTCTATATGCAATGCAAACAATCACGAACTATTAAAAACGCCAAATTAAGGGCCCATGTTTTCTCTCTTTTCTCTCTCCATGTATTAGTCTCACATCTTGTATTTAGGATTTCTCTTCTCATTCTTCTCCTATATAAGTGTATTCATACTTGTAACTATTCATTCAAGAAGTATATACAAGCTTTGAAGCCTCTCTTTACATGGTATCAGAGGGACACGTATCCTCCAGCGGACTCCGGTCTCCTGTCCGCATCTCTTCTTGCGGTTTGGACTCCTAACCGCGCGGCCTGTCTTTCCTTCTTGCGACCTGCTTCCTATCCGCTTCTTTCCCAGCCCGCTTGGCCTCTGCGGCCTCCTCTCCCTTAGCCGCTTCCTCTTCTCTTCCTCTTCTCTTCGTGGATCCACCCTCTCCTCAGGCTTCTTATAGCCCCCCTTTCTTAGACCTCGCGGGGCCCACCTTTCCCTGCTACCTGCGGGCTGCCTTCCCAATCCGCTGCGAGCTCCCCTCTTGCCTGCTGACTGCTTCCGTCCGTTGCGAATTGCTTCAGTCCGCCGCGGCCATCTTCTTACGGATTCTCCAGTTTGCCGCGGACTCTCTCCCTTCAGGCCCTGCCGTGCTCGTCTCCTATCCGCCGCGACCTTCATCTTAGTCGCCGCGGCCTGTTCCGTTGCTCACTCTCTCCTTTGTGAGCTCCTACTGCTAGTCGCACTGCTCTTTTGCGGCCTGTTCCTTTGCTAAGCCGCACGGCTTGTTCTTCTATCCGTCGCGACGTTTCCTCTTAGTCGCCGCGGCCTGTGCCTATGCTCGCTCCCTCTCTCCTTCGCGAGCTCCGACTTCTAACCGCATTGCTTCTTCTATCCGCCGCGACCTTCCTCTTTGTCGTCGCGCGACTTGTTTCTTGCTGCTGACCGCTCCCCTCTACTCCTAGTCGCATTTTGGTCGCGCCCTTCTGGTCGCTGCTTGTCCGTCGAGACCGTGCGACTACCTCTCCTATCCGCTGCGAACGGCTTTCTTTCCCAGGCCACCAATCGGGTTTCTTCAATCCGCCCGGCCTCCTTTCCTAAGTCGCCCCTCTTCTTTCTTCTACTCGTCCGGCCTCTTCTCCTGGCCGCATGGCCTCCGATACTTCCGCTGCTACTTCTGCTCCACCAGCGCGCACGGCTGCCATGTCTTCCGAACTCCGTGATGAGTTACGGATTACTACTATCTCCTTAACTGGAAAACGGAATTTCGTTGAGTGGGTTCACTCCGTTCGCCGGGTTCTGCAGACAAAGGGTCTTCTTCACCACTTGACCCGCGCTACTCCAACTGCTCCATCTGATGACTGGCTTCGTGATGATGGTCGGGTCCAGTCCTGGCTTCTCAACTCTATGGATCCCGAACCCTACAGGATGGTTATGTATCATGATACGGCTAAGTCCATGTGGGAGGAGCTTCACGCCTTTTACTCTGGTCATGACAGCCTACAGCATCTGTATGATATCATTTCCGATCTTCAGAATCTTACCTCGGGTGCTCCTGGTGATTTGCTCTCCTTCGTGGCTAAAGCCAAGAGTTTGGCAGAGGCTTGGATTCAGCATCAGCCTCCTACTACCAATTTCACAACTCAACGCAATTAGAAAGAAGCTGTCGTCATCGTCATGATGATGTCCCGAGTTCCTCTCCACCTGCATAGTATTCGGGCCCAGATTCTATCCTCCGCCACAACTCCTTCACTGTTTGATGTATGCTCCATGTTGCTCAAAGTCACGCCTCCCTCTGAGGCTCCTTATGATTTTGCCCCATCTCTTCTTCAGCAGCCTCTCCTTCTGAACCTTCCTACTCGTGAATCTTCCACTCGGGGGGGCGGCCACCATCTCGGGGACGAGGACGTGGTGGTCGTTCTTCTATGAAATGCACTTACTGCGGCCGTGATAATCATCTCGAAGCTACTTGTTACCGCAAGCACGGCCTGCCTCCTCACCTTACTGCTGCTACCTCTGCTGCTCCTACTCCCACTGGGCCTTCTGCCCCCAATCTGTCTTCCACTACCCGCCAAGATATTGATGAGCTTCGCACCCAACTCCAACAGCTTCAAGGTGCCCTCAGCCGCTCCTCTGGCTCCGTCGCGTCCTTTTCTGCGGAAGGTATAACCTGTCTCTCTCATAGTCCCTGCTGAATCGTTGATTCCGGGGTCACTCACCATATTACCTCCCAGAAGCCCACCAAGTACCAACGGACGCCTCATCCCCTTTGCATCATTGTGGCCAACGGTGATACCCTTCCTGTCTCTGGCACCGCTGCTCTTCAGCTTACTCCGACTCTCTCTCTTTCCTCGGTTCTTCATGTTCCGGGATCCCCTTTCAATTTACTTTCTGTTAGTCGTCTCACCTACGACCTTGATTGTTGCATAACTTTTTCACCTTCTTCTTTCCTTATGCAGAATCGTCGCACCCGGAGTACCATTGGTAAGGGGCAGCTGTTGAACGGGCTTTATATCTTGGACATCCCACCTACTACTCTATCTGTTATCTCCACGGTTGATTGGCATCGCCGCCTTGGGCATGCCCCCTACCGATTCTCAAGCGGGCTCTTCCTGATGTACCTCTGCAGGAGTTCTCTTGTGAATCCTGTATCTACGGCAAACAACATCGTTCTTCCTTTCTCCCTGCTTGTACGAGGAGTAGTACTCCTTTCTCTTTAGTACACTCTGATGTATGGAGTCTTTATCGTGTCCCCAGTATTTTTGGTTATCGTTATTTTGTCACGTTTATTGATGACTCCTCGCGTACTACATGGCTTTATTTACTACATGATCGTACTGAACTTACTTCTGTGTTTCGTGCTTTTGTGACTGAGATGCGTACGCAGTTCGCCACCCCCCTCCAATTCATCTGCACCGATAATGCTCGCGAATATACCGGGCGTGTCTTCTCTACCCTTTGCACCAAGTTCGGTACATCCATCAAACTTCATGTGCCTATACCCCTCAGCAAAACGGGGTCGCCGAACGGAAAAATCGCCATCTTAACGATGTTGCCCGCTCCCTTATGTTCCAAATGCAGGTTCCGATCGAATATTCGAATTTTTCCATCTCCACAGCCTGTCATCTCATTAATCGCCTCCCCTCATCTGTGCTAAATTTTGCATCACCTCTCCAACTTCTATATCCCTCCAACAACCCCACCTCTCTCACACCACGGGTCTTCGGGTGTGTGTGCTATGTCCACCATCTTGGCCCTCCTTCCGACAAGCTTGCTCCTCAGGCTGCCAAGTATATGTTTGTTGGATACTCCCGAACTCAAAAGGGATATGTATGCTACTCTCCTTCTGATGGTCGGCTGGTTGTTTCTGCAGATGTCACCTTCTGCGAACACCAGCCCTTCCACTTACCTTGCCCCACCTCGTCTTCTGCTCCACCTCTTCCCCGGCCTGTCGTACCAGTCATGTCATCGTCTCTACCCTCTTCTTCCTCCTCTCAACCAGCTCTTCCTCGGGTTCCTCCACCACTTATCTGGGTCTACTCTCGACGTCCATCCAAGGATACTCCCGTGAACCAGCTCCCCGCTACCAGCGATCCCTCGGCTACGGCAGATCCGGCTCCCTTCTCTACAGCTCATCCCTTGCCCAACAACGTCTCTCTCCATCGGCTGACACCACCTCTCTACTCCTTTCCCACCTCTCTTTCCTCTATTTCTATTCCTAACTCTGTGCAGGAGGCGCTTACACATCCAGGGTGGCGGGCAGTCATGGAAGATGAAATGCGGGCTCTTTGGGCTAACCAGACCTGGGATCTGGTCCCTCTTCCTACTGGTCATACCTCTGTGAGCTGCAAATGGGTCTTTGTTGTAAAGCATGCGGCGGATGGAACTGTTGACCGTCTGAAGGCACGCCTCGTGGCCCGGGGCTTTACTCAGCAACATGGCCTTGATTATGAGGAACTTTCTCTCCAGTGGCAAAATTAAACACGGTATGCGTTCTTCTTTCCTTGGCAGTTCATCGTCACTGGCCGCTTTATCAGTTGGATATTAAGAATGTCTTCCTCAACGGCGATCTGCAGGAGACAGTTTATATGCAGCAACCTCCCGGGTTTGAGACCACGGGGGAGTCTTTGGTATGTCACCTTCGGAAATCCATTTATGGTCTCAAACAGTCCTCGCGTGCGTGGTTTGAAAAATTCAGTAAGGTGGTCTCTGCTAGTGGCTTCACTCGGAGCTCGACTGATTTCTCTCTCTTCACCCGCCACCGGTCAACCGGGACTGTGATTCTTCTGGTCTACGTTGACGATATCCTGATTACTGGCAACGACACGGCAGAAATACAACAGATCAAGGAACAGTTAAATTCCGCCTTTCAGACCAAAGATCTGGGCAACCTTCGATACTTTCTTGGGCTCGAGGTCGCACGACGCTCTGATGATCTTGTGTTATCTCAAAGGAAGTACTGTATGGACCTCCTTCATGATGCAGGTTATTTTGGGTGCAAACCTGCGGAGACTCCTATGGATGCCAATCACAAGCTCTCGGCCCATAGTTTTGACTCTGACAAGCTGCTTACAAATCCGGAATATTACAGACGCTTGGTTGGGAAGCTGATCTACCTTACGGTGACTCGACCGGACATCTCGTTTGTTGTAGGAGTTATGAGTTGGTTCATGCACGCTCCTCGGACATCTCATCTTCAAGCGGTCGAGCGCATCCTTCGATATCTCAAGATCGCCCCCGGTCAAGGACTTGTGTATAAGCCATCCACATCTTTATCACTCGTTGCTTACTCTGATGCTGACTACGCGGGATCTATCGGTGATAGGCGCTCCACTACGGGGTTCAGCACTTACTTTGGTGGTCATCTCATAACATAGTGTAGCAAGAAACAATCTGTGGTTGCACGCTCTTCTGCTGAAGCCGAGTACCGAGCTATGGCTGCGGTTGCTTCCGAGCTAACCTGGCTTGAGAGCCTTCTGGGAGACTTGGTTGTTCGTCTCTCATCACTGGTTACCTTATTTTGTGATAGTCAGGCAGCAATACATATTATCAAGAATCCGGTGTTTCACGAACGCACAAAGCATATCGAAGTTGATTGTCACTTTATCCGAGAAAAGGTACAGTCAAAAAAGATAGATTAAGAGCATGTTCCTGCTAAAGACCAAGTTGCGGATATCCTGACAAAAGCCCTCTCCAGGCCTCTATACTATCAGTTTTTATCCAAGCTTGGTGCCTACGACTTGTACGCTCCAGCTTGCGGGGAGTGTTAGAAAAGCCCAATTAAGGGCACATGTTTTCTCTCTTTTCTCTCTCCATGTATTAGTCACACATCTTGTATTTAGGATTTCTCTTCTCATTCTTCTCCTATATAAGTGTATTCATACTTGTAACTATTCATTCAAGAAGTATATACAAGCTTTGAGGCCTCTCTTTACAATAATCACGAACAAATATAGTGGATCAACAACAAACCTTAAAATGAAGACGAAAAAGAATGCGAGCACACAATCCGATGAGAGGTTGACACACCAAGAACTCTAATGTGATGCGCACTAATGATTCAATCATGCAAGTATTTCCGACGCGTACTAAATTAAATAATAAAATTAAAAATCGCACCAGACAACCATAATTGATTCCAATCAGGCGACAAGTAATGACAGCATATAATTGAGAGAAATAAAACATTGAGTATCATGCGAATAAGACATATGAGAGTTTGAGACCATTGAAGGAAACTAAGCAACCAAATTGAGTAAAATATTACTAGCAAAAATGAGAACATCCATACAATGAGATAAATGAAAAAGAATTGTAAAACTCACCATGTATTGACACCGATGGTGGAGGGTGTGGTGCGCAGACTAGGGAAGGTCAAAGATTTGAAATGTAGGTTTTGGCGCGCAATTAGCGAGGAATTATGAAGAATGCAAATTTTAGGGCTTCGAGAATTTAGGATTTTGGTGGGGTGGGTACAGAGGAGCCCGACTATGAGGGGGAAGGTTGTGAGGAAGTTTGATCAGGGAATGAAGTGACTGCAGGGAGCCGAATAGACCCAGAGAAGATGTTTGGCCGTTGTTTGGTGGAGCAAGAAAGGCGGTTGCTGAGAAGGGGTGAGGTGGTTGGAGGTAGTTGTTAAAGGAGGTGGGAGGTGTTGAAGATAGAGCTGCCACTTAGGCTATCTTTGGTTCGGCGGTGGCGGGTGCATTCGGTGGGTCGAAAAGCTACTTTGAAACCGGAGAGGGAGAGGTGGGGCTCGAAATGGAGCGGATCGGGGCCGTTTCCTCCTTGCTGCAGGTGCAAACGAAGCAAACACCGTCGGCGGATATTTGTTTACCCACCGTCCGGCGACGTTTGCTCCAAACAGAGGCAACGAAACGCCGAACCAAACGAAGCCTTAAAACCAAAAATCGTAAACAGAAGCAGAACCCCAAAGAACCAGACTGAACCGTTCGCGAATTATTCAGGTTCCAGTTTTAATTTTGGAACCGTAAACAACAATGGTCCGGGTGCGGTTCCTACATTTTATTATCCGGACCGGAACCCCAACAGTAACATAAATGCCTCGAGAGGTTTCAGAATTTTTAAACTCGATCCGAACCGGACCGAAGCAGAACCGAACCGCAATCTGTTTATTATTATTATTATTCTTTATAATATATATTTATAATTAATATTATTATATTATTATTATTTATAATGTTGATAATATATAGTTATTATCAATATGACTATACCTATATCAGCCGTTTGATTGCAGCGCTATCCGATTGCAGCGTATTCAGTGATGGACCCTGCCAACATACAGAGATGATATTTGGTGGTTATTTAATTTTGGAGATGACTGTATTCTCTGCTTTGTGCAAGTTTATGATTGTCATTCCTCGACTACTTTGGTAAAGTGACTGTTTTTGTTGAACACCAGATTTATGGTATTGTTGTCCATCATGCAAATAACCATGTTTATTTTAATTATTTTTTTAGATCGGGTTTATTATAATCATATAATATTACTCATTCTTTTTTTATTCAGTGCGTCAAATCAGATATTATTGCACGCATATCTGTATTAGTTTAATTTAAACATATTTCAATTTAAGAAATCATGAAATTATTGTTCCAACCATTTGAATTATAATCTCCTTTTCAAATATGCATTTTTAAAGAGATAATAATTTTTATGAATGTCAAATTATAGAGTTATAAAATGATTAAAACTATGACACATAAAACCAATTAGAACCGGATCGAACCGTTAATGACTGGTTTGGTCATGGTTTTTGTTGAACCAGAACCGTTAACACGACGGTTCCAAAAATTATGCTTGAATCAGAACCAGTCAAAACAAATAAGGGTTTGGTTCTAATTTGAAGAACTTTAATCTTAGTGACCCGGTTTACGATCTTGGTAGAACCAAAACCAAACTAGAATCGTGACAGCTATAGCTTGAGGGGATAAACAAGGGAGAGACGGCTACTGGAAGAGAAAACCAGGAGAGGTGCGGTTGCAAAAGAACAAGGGGAAGCTGAGGATACTTGTCGGAGTCACCATGCGGCTGGAGAAGGGATGTCAGAGGGTGTATGAGGTGGTTGTGGGGCTAAATGGGTGGTAGCAAGAAATTCATGCCTACCAAATAACCATCTACCACTATCCAAAACTTTCAAGTAGCTGAGCGCTACTCCATGATTTATCGCTTACCCTGCTCACAACTTCCTACTCATTTTTAGCCCACCGCTCCTTCAACCTATCATAGCTGGTTTTCCCCCACTTATCCCTTAATTTCCCCCTCTTCCACTGTCTATTCCCCCACATATCCACTTCAACCCCCTACCAAATCAAGCCCTCCCCCACCACCATCACGTAAATTTTATCTGTCAATTCCCCCAACACCCCCTCCCCCTCTTCTGTCCACTGCCAACCCCACTCCCATCATGCTCCCAACTGTATCAAACAGTCCAGCACCCTCCAGATCTCCCTATCAAGACAATAAACCCTCATTTTTCCTTCTCCTCATCACTGGACACTCACCATTCCACCGTTTCAGCCCAGGATCTCATTCAGGAGGATACAACTGCCACAGGAATTGAAATCCCAGCCTCTTAACCCTCCAAAATGCCTTCCTCAACTCCTCAAGCAGCCTAGGAACACCCTTTCCCAACCTTCACAAATCACAAGCCCCATCCACCTCTACCTACATTATTCTACAAGTTACAATGCAGCCCAGCAGTCTCATGACACCATCCAGCAATCCGACTCGCTCGACAATCCTGATCAAGTTGTTCATTTGTCTCTATGGATATCACCATCGCATCGAATATCCACCGAACTTTCTACCTCGTAATTATTATAAGCTTATTGACTGGTTGTGATATCTTTAATGTTGAATTGCATGTTAATTTACTGTTTTTAAGAATATTAGTTTGTGTCGAGTGCGCCACGTGAAATGGACGTTGATGTCCGAGTGTGTGTCGCGACTCCTTAAAAGGAATGGTTTGGCCACACCGCCTAACGTGCTCCTTGGTCCTGGGCGTATAAGCGGTGTGGCCACTCCTCTCCTAATCGCGTGGTTTTGGGAAGTGACGTCACAATGCTTTACATGGTATCAGGGCAGGGGGCACGTGACGAGGGGAGTGTTGAGTGTGCCACGTGGAATGGACGGTGATGTTCGAGCATGTGTCGCGATTCGTTAAAAGTGATGATTTAGTCCCACACCGCCTAGCGTGCTCCTTGGTCCTGGCTGTATAAGCGGAGTGGCACTCCTCCCCTAACCGCTTGGTTTGAGAAGGGACGCCCCGATGCTTTACAGTTTGTAATCTTTGTCTACGTGTCTCTTGTAACTTGTCAGGCCTTATTCGCTTCTTTAGTTTTTTTCCACACTATCGAATTTATACGGCATTACATATCTTGTACTATTGTTTACAGTTTATTATTGCAATGTTAGTTGCCGGATTACTGTTAATGCATATAGAGCTTCATTCATTAACCTCCTTAGTTACATTTAAAACCCACCCTACATCGCATATAAGTTTTTAACCAACTGTAAGATAGGTATTTATACTAATATAGCTCTTTTCCTAAGGAATGTAATCAAGTTAATGCCCTTCAAACTACCTAATGACTTCTAGCACCTTTATTAGAGTTTTATTAGAATTGTGGGAACCATCTTTTCGAAAAAAATATGCATCAATCTTGTTTCCAGTGCATCAACGTTCTTCTCCTTTTGACTTGTGCTTCGGCTATGCTCAAAAGTAATAAGTGGTTATGCATAACGTCTCTCGGGTTGATACTTTGAAGGGAATCATTACATATGCGCCTTGCTCGCGAGTTTCTATGATCCTCGTTGGCCAGTCGGTGGCTCAGACCCTTGCTCTTCATGGCTTTGCAAATTGCTATTTAGTGCTTTTGGGCCTTGTTTGTTGGGGGGACTTCTGAGGGGTTTTGGCACTTTGCACCCCCGAGATACGTGTTTTTTGAACTTTGCACCCAAAATCTTTAAAATTGGCATTTTACACCCCCCCCCCCAATTACCGATTCCTGACACTTTACACCCTCAAGACAAAATTTCAAGGGTATTTAGGTCCGGGCAACACCAAAATGCTCATTTAAGGGTATTTAAGTTCAGGCAGCACAAATAATCCGGGGTGCAAAGTACCAGATTGAGCATTTTGGGTGCTGCCCGGACCTAAATACACTTGAAATTTCAGCATGGGGTGCAAAGTGTAAAAAAACGGTAATTGGGGTGCAATGTGATATTCGGGGTGCAAAATGTCAATTACCCATATTTCGGAGATGCAAAGTGTCAAAGAGCCCACTTCCGAACATTTCACCAATGGCTCTCTCCATAACATTACCCATATTTCGGTGGATCTAATGTCATTTCATTACCAGCTAAGAAAAAGAGAGCATGTTTTGGGAGAGCAGTCTTGAGATGGTGAGGAATTAGAGGAAAAACTGGATCGGAAACAGTGAAGAAATTCTTAAATAATAAAATCTTAACAGCATGCAAGAGAGACACCTTAGTAACATTCAGAGTGTTCTCAGTTTAAAAACAGTTAAACAGTCCTCGGAGTATAGTTTCGTACCCCGAAATTTGGTGTACTGAGCGCACAAACCTGAAATTTATCAATGGGGAAATCATAGATGCCTGCAAGCTCCTCGAAATCAATAATCTCCTCCCCAAACTCCCGAACCTCGGCAATCAGCCTCTCCACCCTCTGCCGCTTATGCTCCTCGTACCGAGACGATGATCCAGCTGAGGTCTGCACAGGCACGTCGCCCTCCCCGTCGCTCTCCACGTCCTCGTCCACATCCTCCGAAGCATCGGCCGTTAAAACCTCATCACCGTACTCCTCTGCGGAGACGTCTTCGTCGTCCTCATCCACCTCATCCTCCTCCTCTGGGTCATAGAACCGCTGCTTCCCCGCCGGGGATGAAGTGCCGGGGGAGGCGAGAACTGCAGGGAGACGAGGCCTTGCAGTTGGAAGCTCACGTTTGTGACGAGGGAACCCTAGGGAGTGATGGTCGTCGCAGTAGGAAGGGATGTGGTGGAGCAAAAGCCGCGGGAAAGAAAGAGAATATGAAGCGGGGAAGACGAGCGAGAGCATTTGAGTGTGGTAATGGGGAGCAGCAGGAGAAAAGCGCCTAATCCGTAGAGCGAATGAAACAATGTCGCCTTATCCTTCGGTAAGTGAATGGCCGGTTTTGTTGAATTTTTAATTCATGTAAATTTATTTAATGTAAATATTTCTATATCACATTAGAATTTAGAATAATAAATGTTGTGGTCGTCCGGTCTTTTTTCGGTTCGGAGAAATCGGATCGCCTTAATTCGGAATCGGATTGGACGTGCAAACAGTCCAAATGAACCACAACATATGACAAGAGGCGTTTTTTACGTGGAAAATCCGGAAATGATGAAAAATCACGTTGTTGGAACTGTGTTGAGTCAAAATCCACTAGTTTCTTGGGGTTTTACGGAATTTGATTTGAACTCGGAGGGCGACGGATTGCTACTCCGTTACGAGTGCAGAAAATGAGGAAAAACAGTTAAGTCCTCGGAGTCTCGTTGGAAGCGTTCCGGCCTTCGAGTATTGCTGAACTTGCGAAATTTGGGTGGGAGCGTTCCGGCTAGAAAATCTTCTAAGTCCACGGAGCTTTTGAAGGGAGCGCTCTCGTTGATGCGGAGCCTTGATGGGAGTGCTCTCGCGTTGGCAGTTGTCGTGACTAGGGGCATGCGGGAGCCTGAGCGCAAGGAGGAGAGTGGAGAGAATTTCTGAGCGGAGAATCGGCCTAAGTCAGCTATCTCGCCGGAAAACCTCGGGTTCTCTTTTGTCTCGGGAGTTGCTTCTCTTCAAATGAAGGTCTGGGGGTTTATTTATAGTTTTCTGGTGGGTCGTGTTGGTAATTGCGTCGGGGAGTGATTTGTGCTAGCAAATGGCGTTGCTCCGTTTTGATCACCTGCATCACCATTTTTACCAAAATGACGAGAGTGCCCTCCTTAAACTCGGTCAGTTTGGGCGGCTCGGCCAAGGTGCCCGGATGCGGCGACAGCGGCCAGAGGTGTTCGGCGACGAAGGAGGCGGTCGGGGGGCGGCAAGGGTGGCCGACAGCGGCGACGACCGTCGGTGCCCGGACGCGCGGGTGCAACAGCGTGTCGTGCGCAGCATGCAATCGCGTAGGGCGCGGCCGCACAGACTGGCGTGTCGCGCCAACCCACGCTGTCGCACGCAGCAGGCGGTGCTGGCCGCGCCCAGGCCGCACCGCGCGGTGCTGGCCGCGCCCAGGCCGCACCGCGCGGTGCTGGCCGCGCCCAGGCCGCACCGCGCGGTGCTGGCTACGCGTAGGCCGTTGCGCGCGGTGCCGTGATAGTGCTGGCTGCTGTAGCGCTTTATATAGCGCTACATGATGAGTATTAAAATATACAATTTTGTATCGTATTAAATTTGCATATTTATAAATAAAACCTTAGTTTTGATATATAAAACTAACTATTTTTATTATATTGTATTTTTTATGTTT
Organism: Platanthera zijinensis; assembly: GCA_039513925.1. Taxonomy (NCBI): domain Eukaryota; kingdom Viridiplantae; phylum Streptophyta; class Magnoliopsida; order Asparagales; family Orchidaceae; genus Platanthera; species Platanthera zijinensis. Next base: position 270,817,042 of record CM077079.1, on the reverse strand, counting down.
TAGATTTATTTTCTAAGTTTTTCTGGATTTTTTGTATTTTTTACTTAGGTCACGCCCCTAGGTCACGCCCGTGACCTAGGGCGTGATAGCCCTTTTAAATTCCATTTTGTTTGCTGTTTTTTTTTACACAGGAAAACCAAAAAAATCGATAGACACGCCCGTGACAAAATCGACACGCCCGTGTCCTGAAGTTCTATCCAACATACCAGCAAGCTGTCGCGCTGTCGCCACGCCCCGTGCCGCCTGATGAATCAGCTGCCTGACACGCCCGTGACATCTTCAGTCACGCCCGTGACCCTCTCAAATTCTATCCGAAGTTCCAACCAGCTCGACACCTATCCCAACATGCTGGAAGTAACGTCCGTGACCCTGTCACGCCCTACCCGACACGCCCGTGTCAGGGGGCGTGTCACTTGAAATTTTTTCTTATAAATAGGGGGCAGGGCTGAGTGGAATTATTCGAACACCAACAGCTTCCTTAAGAACTGTTAGGACTCCCCAGCTCTCTGACAAGGAACTGGCAGTAGCTTTCAAGTATTTTAAAGTTCTGTAAGTTGTAATATTTTAGCTTTCTTTTCAGCTTTTTAGAAAGTTGTAATAATTTTTCGGACTTTATAAAATAGACTCTTTCAATTTTAATTCTGAGTACTTTACTGCTTTATTTTCAGTTTTTACTTTCCTTTTTTTCATACTATCCCGAATGAAAGGCGAAGCTCTGCTTATGTCCTGTATTAAGATAGCGTGAAACTGCTTTCAAAATTATTTTCAAAACATTATTATTTCATACTATCCCGAATGAAGGGCGAGGCGAAAGCCTATGACCTGAATTAAGATAGTGCGGAAGCTCTGCAAAATTTTATTACCCTATCCCAAAAATAAAGGTGAAGCGAAAGCTTAAATCCTGGATTGAGATAGATAGGTAGATATTATTTTTTTTACTTTATACCGCCCCCATCCTGAGAAGAGGCTAAGAACCTTTAGCACTTGGTCAAGATGAGCTCTGGGCTGGATATTATTTTCAACTATTTCAATTATACTTTCTAGTTATCCTAACTAGGGTTTTTTGTTAATTGATCATATACCAGGTGAAGAGACACTACGTTTACGTTAACCCATTTTAAACGCAAGCCTCCCCGATCGTACTTTCGAGTCAGTGATGCTACCAAAGGGACCCTCTCGTTAAGTTAGGTAATAAATAAATAAAGTTGTTCTTTAATAGCTGAATTAATATTCTCTCAAAGTAATTCTAAAATCGAGGACTACCTTCTAAGTCCCTATCTTAATAAAATCACGTATATATATTTTTCTATCTTTTGTTTTTAAATATAAACTCCACTCCGTTCGTTCGATAAAATAATAGTCTTTTCTAAAAAGTAGAATAATTAACACCGATCCCAGGAAAAATACGACCTTGATAGGGGTGCGAGCGGTTCGGTTTGGGTCGGTTTGGACGCAAACCGAAACCGAACTGACATGCCTCGGTTTTTGGTTTGTCCAAACCGACCCGAACCGAACCCATTCGGTTCGGTTCAAAGTCAGTTCGGTTTTTAGTCGGTTTTTTGCGGTTCGGTGTCGGTTTTCTGCGAAAAAACATAATCAAATGCTATTTGTTAGATCGGTCATCATCCCTTTTCTAATTTCATAATCTTTATCAACTGAAGGTTTATATTAAATAAATAACATACAATTTTTTTGAGTACAAGTAGAGGGAAGGTTTATTAAATCCACATCACACACAAACAACTATTATATTCATGCATTTTTACACATGCGGAGTTTGGGTATAATAGGGCAAACCTTCCTTATGACATCCCACAATTCTCTATAATAACTTGGACAAATTTAATATTAATAGATCCAACAATAAGCAATCAGAGCAATTAGAGTATCGCGATAGATAATCATTGCCGTTATTAAATCAATTTAATGTACAAAACATCTCAAATAATTAAACTCTTAATAAAACTTTTTTCCAACAGAATTACTTAAGATCTGAAGAACTCTCTAAATCTAAGGAGAAGGGTCAGAAAAATCTCACCAAGCACGGAGATGGGGAAAGTGAACTTCATTGTAGACCCAAAAGTGATCTTAAAGTTGCTCGATCAAATACACCCCAAAATAGTGGTGAAGTGCTCGGTTCGGTTCGGTTTAGTCGGTTTTCACAACTTGAAAACCGACCCGAACCGATAAGCCTTCGATTTTCAAAAGCTCCAAACCAAACCGACACCGGACCGGGCGGTTCGGTTTCAAAGTCGGTGCGGTTCGGTCGGTTCGGTCGGTTTAGTCGGTTTTCGGTTTTCGTTCCTCACCCCTAGACCTTGATATTTTCTACAAAATACTATACTCATATGCGATAGGTACTCTTGCCTTAATCCACGGGATATAAGTAAGTAAAAAAGAGATAGACTTGTATACGTAAAAGATTATATAAAACCAAATCTATCTTCTTTAAAACAAACTTTACTTATCACTACAGTAATTAGAGCGGGTCACACAGTTGGCTACAGGAAAGGGGGTTATGTGCTGGCGGTTTATGCCACTCATAACGGATAGTAATTAGGATTACTATAAATAGATGTTACCTTGTAATTAATATTTTAAGCAATATTATGAATCCAGTTCTCCTGTTCATCTTCCCCAGCCTCCTCTGCTTCTCTCTCTTCCCTGCCTCCGGGCTTTCCTCTATCAAGCTCTTCCCAGCGACAGCCATTCCCCGCGGCCCAACGACGGCGTTCCATAACAACCGGTGCTCTCGTTGAGAGGCAGGGCCTCTCGATGGAAGGGCCTCCGGTAACATCTACTCCCTCCGACCTCCCCGTGCCACCGACGACCTCCGTCGTTACCTAGCAAGATCTTGATCGATGCCACTTGTTGTACATGGATCAACACAATGCAATATATGATTCCATTCAAAGTACTCAGGACAGATTCTCCCAAGAATTGCAACAAATTCATCTATCGCTCGCTCACTCCAAACAGGCCCAAGAGACATTCGAAAGAAACCAGACCCAGATGCAAGAATCGACTCAGACATTCCAGAAAGAATTTCAGAGCCTAAAGGAGGACTTACAGAATTTTATGCGGCTAATGGCTCCAGCCACCAATATGGAGGCGGATGGCTCTCTTCCGACTCAGCCATAGCGCTACAGTAATTAGAGCGGGCCACACAGTTGGCAACAGGAAAGGGGGTTATGAGCTGGCGGTCTGTGCCAGTCATAACGGCTAGTAATTAGGATTACTATAAATAGATGTTACCTTGTAATTAACATTTTAAGCAATATTATGAATCTGGTTCTCCTGTTCATCTTCCCCAGCCTCCTCTGCTTCTCTTTCTTCCCTGCCTCCGATCTTTCCTCTATCTAGCTCATCCCGGCGAAATCCATTCCCCGCCGCCCAACGGCGGCGTTCCGTAACAGCTGCTCACAGGCTATTGCGTGCAGTGTCGCGGCAGTGCTGCCGCGCACGTAGGTCGTTGCGCATGAGCTGTCGTACGCAGGTCGTCATGCGCGTGGGGCTGTGGTGGCACCGCTGCGTGCGGGTGGTCGTATCTAGGGTTTGCGTGTGCGCGAGGCACGCATAGTCCCTGCATGTGCGCTTGCGCGTGGCGCTCGCGTACAGGCTTGCTTGGTCTTGTTGGCTCCTCTTCGTTTCTTTGGTCGAGCTCCGGTTTAACTTAGAAGGTTGAGGGGGGAACCTCATCAAATGCCCCCAAATTTTTGTGGGTCATGAACCGCAAAGCGTAGAGCCCGGAAATTTTTAGTCTTGATCCCTTGCCTTGGGAGTCACGAACATAGGATCGCCTCAGTATGCGCGTGTCACAATTTATTGTTTTTTTGCGGCATGAAACGTCCTCTTGGTCTGGCCTCGATGCGTACGTTGACTCATTGGAACCGTCCGTGTCTGCTCCAATGCCTAAATATTTCGTAGGAGATGCCTGGACGGCGATGCTCGCAGTTGACTACTAATGATTTGCCCTTGCCGACCGCGCGGTGCCTGTAACGCGTTGTGGAAACGTTCTCCCCCTTTACGCTTTGCATGCCACATTGGTGTGGGAGCGGGCTGCTTTGCATACTTTTTCCTCGAACACGGCAGTGCGTGCTAGCTTTTGTGGTTGTCGCGGAAAGTTCATGCTGGCGGCGAGTTCTTATGACAGGGAGCGATGTTCTGCCCCCTTGTTTCAGTGTCGCGAAAGAAATAGCGGGCTTACTGTCACCTGAATACGTTGAGTACATGGCGTCCGTTTCCACATTGTAACTTAGAATTACTCAATGTTCGTTTCTACCAGGAGTTAGGACAGGGCTTTTGGAGGCGGAGGCCATCAATGACGTTTGTGCGTCAGGATGTTCCAACGATGCGAGCTTTTGTGCTTGCAAAATACATGGAGTGTTGGGGACTTGGAGTGGAGCGGTGCCGGATAGACGAGCGGGCCCTGCGATGACGGCTACGAGGGTAGGTCCGTCGTGGTTGGACACGTGCATTGTTAAGCTCCGTCTTGTATTTAGCTGGGGCTTCGCGTGTCGCGAAGGCGACGGGGGCGTTTCGTCCCCGTCGCATGTGCTGCCTCGAAATATGGTGTTGGCGATGGGGAAGCATTTGATTGTATCTGTGTCATACGCACGCTTGGTATGGATAATTTTTGTATCGCCCTTGTCACTTCCTCTGCTCGGCCGCACGTGTTTTTTCATGATGTGTTGGGTTGGAGACTTCCCTAGGGAGTCGTCCTTGTGTAGCGAGGATCCCGTCGTCGTCATTAGGTGGGGGATCTTGACAGTTACCGAATTTTTCCTCATTATTTTCCTTGTTGTGGCGACTTGGTATTGTGACATGCGTTGCGGTGGTCTGGGATCATCTGGTGCTCTTATGTTCCCCATTCTTGGGGCGCTATTGTTGGCGATTGTCGCTGAGCGTTAGTGGCGAGAGCTTGTTGCCTAAGCGTGATGGGGAGGACACTTGCCCCCCTTGCCTTGGCAGTGCGGACAGACTAGGAGATTTTCTTATTTCAGGAAGCGGCGACAACCTTTATTTGTGCGTGCTTTGAGAGTTCCTGGGATTTGGCAAATTGACCTTGCTCGCTTTTGCCCGGGGAGGACAAGAATTCGTCCGCGCGGTAACGGTGAAAAACCTTTGTTCGATCGCTCTTTTGGGAGGACCTGTGTCCGCCCGGATGGAGCTGGGGCATCTAAAGAAAGAGAAGACTCAATTGACCGCAGGGCTGGAGGATGTCGAGGTTATGCGAGCATCCGCGATGGCTGAGTACAGCGGGTCTCACGACTTGGAGATGGAGCGATCCCGTATCACAGAGGAGGTCTGCTAGCAACAATTGGCATTGTTCTGCTTGAGTGTGATGTCACGTACCACTTAAGTTTTGTCAAGGGGTTTCAGGCTACTCGGAGATTACCGTAGCGCGGTGATATGGGCGTAGAGGATGCCCCAGATGTCGATGCTAACGTGGACATTGAGGGACAATCCCATTATGCCCTTTTTTGTTTGTTTGCTTCGCCTTTGCTTTATCTTGTGGGTGTGCCTTTGCACTGTCATATGATGTAGCCCGTGGGGCAACTTTTGTTCGAACGGAGACCCTCTTTTTCGGATCAAGTGTTTTGGTTGTGTTTTGGTGTGCGTACACCTTTGACATAGTAGCGCTTAGCTTTAACGTCGACCTTTTAAACAGGTCGCTAACAGGAGATATTCGCCTGCTTTCATTTTGGAAGGACCAGAATCTGTCCAAGTGGAGATGGCAAATAACCTTTGTTTGATCGCGCTTTGGGAGAACCGAGGTTCGTCCAAAAAGAGGTGACAAAGAACATTTGTTTGATCGTGCTTTGGGAGAACCGAGGTTCATTCGAGAGGAGGTGACAAAGAACCTTTGTTCGATCGCGCTTTAGGAAAACCAAGGTTTGTCCTAGAGGTGATGACGAAGAACCTTTGTTCGATCACGCTTTAGGAGAACCGGGATTCGTCCGAGTTAAGGTGGCGAAAAACCTTTGTTCGAACACACTTTGGGGGATTCGTCTAGTCCAGATGCCCTGCAACGCGAGGACGGGATGTCATGTCGTGCGCGCGGTGCTGGCCGAACGCAGGCTACTGCGCGTGGTACTGCGATAATGCTGTCGCGCGCGGGGCTGCTGTGTGTGCGGTGTCGCGACAGTGCTACCGCGCACTGACTACCGCACGCTTGTTGTCACGCTTGGTGCAGCGACGGTGCAGCTGCGCGTGGGCTATTGCGCGTGCGGTGCCCGCGGCAGCACTGCTATGGGCAGACTGACGGGTGCAGGCTGTTGTGTGTATGGGGCCGTTGCAGCGCTGCTGTGTGCGGGTGGCCGCGTCTAGGGCTTGCGCATGCGCGGGACACGCATGGTCCTTTTGTGCACGCTTGTGTGCGGCGCTCACGTGCATGCTTATTTGGTCCTGTTGGCTCCTCTGTGTGTATTTGATCGAGCTCCGATTTAACTTAGAAGGTTTAGGGGGAATCTCATCAATAAAATATGTTTATTTTTCTCTTTCGCATTTAGAAATTCATTGACATTAGAGTATTAAACTTGTGAAATTTAGTTATGTTGAAGTAATTTACCAGCAGGACCGTTGTGTGGGACCGCCCCCGTGGCTTTCCCCATCGCGTTCCTGGTCTGGGTGTTGACCCCGGTGGGCCCCCTGTGTGGCGGATTCCCCTGGTTCTGTGGTTGGGATGTCCCACATCGCCCGCAACGCCTGCTCCTCCGTGTTTAACCCCGCCATCCAACCTGGGTTTTGAATGCGATTAAATATTTAACAAATTATAACGGCTCTGTTTGGCTCAGCTGCAACGACTGCAGAAACAGTTGTGAGAAGCAGCGGTGAAATAATCAGTTGTTTTACAAAGTGGTGGCAGAATCTGTGAAACTGTTTGGATGAACAGCTTTTACAGAGCTGTTTCAAACAGAGAAGCTGTTTAATCTGTTTGGAAATACATATGTGTGGTGCACAGTTCGTTTTTCTTGAATTAAACACAACCAGCACTAACATAAAAAACAATTTATCATTTAACCTAAGTTGTAAGAACAATTTACCATTAAACACAATCAGCACAAAAAGATGGAAGATTTTGCCGAACAATGATTCCATTGAAGATGGAAGAAGATGGAAGATATGAAATGCAAGAAGATGGAGCTGATCTGAAATAAAGATGGGATATCTTGAGAAGATGCAAGAAAATGCAAGAAACAGATCTGAAATTGCAGGTCTTGGAAATTACAGTTGTCGAACGATGACTCCATTGAACAGCAAACTGCCAAGAAAATGGAAGAAGATGGAAGAAACCTAGCTCGAACGATACCCTATAAAACCTGTGGAAGAATCACGTGGAGCTTCAGTGAAGGGGAGAATCGGGTGGAGAACGAAGACAGGCTTGTGCTAGGTGGAAGAGGAGGGGATGTAGTGACGATGCGGAGGTTTCCAGCAGCGGCTATCGGTCGGAGCGGCTCTCGCGAAGGTGTTTAGGGAGTGAACTGGGCGATATCCATGCAAGAGGACGGCGAGAATCTCGAATCGCACGGATCGTGATTCAGGAGTCGTGAAAAAAAAAACACGACTCCAAATCGCTAAGAAATCGCGATTTGATGGCGAAAGCGTTTTCAACCGTGGCACTGCTTTTTTTTGTTTGGCGGGACTTATCTAAAATTGGTGGTGTGATGCTCCTAAAACGCCCCGCCAAACAGAACAAAAATATCCTAGTGTGGGAGGGGACCGCGTTGATATTGAAGGCAAAAAATATCCGGTGAAATGGGCAAAATAGGCGGTGAACAGAGGTGTGTTCAAGGTCGCGGGCACATAATTGCAAAAATGTCAGTTGAAATGGGCAAAATAGGCGGCAAACGAAGGTGCAGTCGAGGTCGCGGGCATGGGAACGCAGAAAATGTCCTGTGAAATGTGAGAAATGGGATCAGGAAAGGTGAAAGAGAGCGACATCGGGCGAAACCAATGGTGATGGCCCACAAAATGGCCACCGAATGGAGGTAGAAGGAAGTCGTGGGCACAGGAACGCCGAAAGAATGCGAGCGGTATCGTGATTTCTGGGAGACGATAGGAATGAAAGGGGTGGCAATTAGAGGGTTCTTTAGGGTATTTTGTATTAATTAGGTTTATTTTGGAGGCTGTAACTATCCTTCAACTATAAGCATCCTTTATTTTTTAAGCGACGTTAAACTCCATCCTTTTTTATGTTCAAAATTGGTTGTTTTTACTTCATCATAATTGTTGTCGTGTCAAACAAATATTTTATGGTGGTGATTATATTGGTCCAGACTCACCGGGGCAAAAATATAATGGTTTGTAACTATCGTGTTTATATCTGACACCGTCGTACCAAACGGGCCCTTTATGTACAAAAAAATGAGTAGTGTCGAACTTCCGCCCGAATTTTCCCAGTAAAAATATCTCTGCCCCAGCTAGAACTTTGGGCCCTTAATAGACCCGTGTTTGAAGGTGTTTCCCGCCCGAGCTCCCATCCTGACCTGACTGGCTTGCGCACTTCTAGTGCCGCGACAAAATTGCAAACCTGACCTAGGCTACTAGCAACTAGAATATTGTTTATAAGACGATTGTTACTTGCAAATTGGGTTTGGCTATATGTGGATTATCAAATTTCCTATTCATTCATAAAAGCTAGCGTAAAAAGACCCAACAATTTTAAGTTTTATTTTCAAGCTCACTCCATCAATGTCGTAACGAAATGGGCAAAATGGGCGGCGAACAGAGGTGTGCTCGAGGTCGCGGGCACGGAATTGCAAAAATGTCCGTTGAAATGGGCAAAATAGGCGGCGAACGGAGGTGCGGTCGAGGTCGCGGGCATGGGAACGCAGAAAATGTCCGGCCAAATGTGCGAAATGGGATCAGGAATGGCGAAAGAGGGCGACATCGGGCGAAACCAGCAGTGATGGCCGACGAAATGGCCACCGAATGTAGGTAGAAGGAAGTCATGGGCACAGGAACGCCGAAAAAATGCAACATCCTGCAAATAGCCAAAAAAATGCATGAGACGGTAGGAAAGAAAGGGGTGACAATTAGATGGTTCTTTAGGGTATTTTGTATTAATTATGTTTACTTTGGAGGTTGCAACTATCCAGTAAATATAATCACCCTTTATTTTTCAAGTGACGTTAAACTCCATCCATTTTTATGCTCACTCCAATGTCGTGACGAATCATCTCCTCCGAAGTATCTTAGATGGGTAGAGCATCCAGGAAGGCTCACAAAGTGGGCAGTAGAACTCAGTGAGTTTGATATATCTTTTTCGTCCAGGGCGGCGATCAAGGCTCAAGCAGTGACAGACTTCATAGCTAACTTTTCAGTATAGGCTAATGGAGACACCGACTCATCAATCTCAGTTTCCCCAAAAATGTTCGTGGACCGAGCTTCAGGGAAGAACTCGGTGGGAGTGGGTATCATGCTAGTGAGCCCGCAAGGATCCAAGATCAAGCAAGCAGTCAAGATCCTCTTCCCTGTCACGAACAATCAAGCAGAGTACGAAGCCATAGTGGTAGGTTGGTATCTCACTGGGGAGTTGGGGATCCAGGATGTCAGGACCTTCACAAATTTGATAATGGTCGCGCCGTAAATCAGAAGGGAGTTTGAAGTGTGTGACCCCATCCTGCAAAGATACTTGATCAAAGTGAAGGGCTTGATGGGAGGATTTCAATCTTTCTCGTCAAGCATGTGTCGCAAGAGGAGAACACAGTAGCTGATTGTTTGGCAAAGTATGGCCCGAGGGCCGGCAGAGCAATCAAGGAGCTATTCCGGACATTCATCAAAGAAGGGGAGATGCTGGATATCGAGCAGTGGGCTTCACAGATGAATTCGTCGTCACCTTCCTAGCTACCAGCCAACTCCCAACAGGTGATGTAGATTAAATAAAGTTCAGATATAAAGCAACTTACTACCTACTGCACGAAAGGGAGATATACCGCAAGACCATGTCGTCCCCCTAGCCAGATATGTATCAGAGACCGAGGTTTCACGAGTGCTGTAAGAGGTCCATTTGGGAGAGTACGGGAGTCACTCTGGGACCCACACTCTGAAGCAAAGGATCCTAAGGTAAGGCTACTTCTAGCCAACCATCAGGAAGGATGCTAAAGCCTTTGTGAAGAAATGTCTGAAGTATCAGCTCTTCTCCCCCTGCCAATTGCAGCCAGCCCAACAACTTCGTTTAATTGGTGATGAGAAGTTGAAAAACTCCATAGTTAAGCGTGTTTGGGCAAGAGTAGTACTGTGATGGGTGACCTCCTGGAAAGTCTCCGTGATGCGCGCTTGACTATCGAGTTTGCCTCATCAAAGGGAAGTCGTGGACACCAACAATCTGCCTGTTGATGGATAGGGGTTGGATGCTTAAGCTGCAGTCCTGACGATGCCAGTGAGGCCACAATGATCCTTGTGTGGTCCAGAGTGGGTAGGCACTGGGTCTTCACGCGTTGCTAGTGTCACCTCTCGTGCAAAGCTTACTGCTATCTCTTCCAATCAAAAGAGTTATTGTGATTAACCCCCACTGATTGTTGTGTGATAGGACGAAGGACCTTGGGAAAGGGAGAACCCAAAATAGGATTGAGGCATCAGGAGTGTATGTCCTATGCCCCCCCCTCCACTGCTCGTCCATATTTTTATATCTCCCTCGAGCTTCGAATCAGGTGAAGTGCTTGCCTCGAGAGTGTGCGTCCTACGAGACCCCCCGAGTGCAAAGTCTAGCATAAAGACGTGCAGTACATTAAAAAAACATAAAGATGCCTTGTATATAGGTGATGAGAAGTTGAAAATGTACAAAGTCTAGCAGGTCATGTTGACTAGGCATCATCGCCTCTACTACCTCTAACACGATCATCATCATCGTCGACCTCTTCGTCTTCATCATCCTCACCGCCGATGTCAACGCCCTCTTCCTCTTCCTTATCTTTGTTGTCGTCTTCCTCCTTGTCATCATAAGAAGCGGAAGACAGAATGTATTCAAGCGAGTTGGAATCCTCTGCGAGCAAGCCCGGGATGAGTTCCATCACCATCAAGCTGATCACCTCCAGCATTAGGAAGTCCTTGACCATCAGCTTGTTAAGGATGACAATCCCCGTTGCTCGTGTGATACCTCAACAGATGGCTAACATCTCATTGACGTTCATACATATCTTCTTTCATATTCCCGAAGTACCCGCCACTGGTGGCTGTTGCTTGACCGGGTTAGTTTCTAGATCGACATACCTTACTTATGTGGCCTACAAAGCCTCCTAGGCGTCCGACAGCTCCAGCTCCAGCTGGGACACCTTCTCTGTCATCTCAACCTCGACATCCTACGAGTAATAGTAATAGTCATTAACAAAGTACATCAATGAATAGCAAGAAGCGACTATAATGAAATCCTTCATTCAAGCAGAGGTTACGCACTTGGCAGCCTTGAGCCCAAAAGAGAGGATCATCTTGCTCGGCTCTTTGATCTGTTGTTAGGCTGCGAGCAAGCTCATTGTAGTATAGTGGCTGAGCTTGGCAGATCGCAATAGAGAGCGCATAGTATGGTGCACAATATCAACTACAACGATGTCCGACAACGACTCAACATCTGCGCGACTATAGAGCGTGAAGGTAAACTTTGTACGCTTCACCCACATCCTCCCAGTCATCATACCATCGATAGGTTGGTGCTAAGGGGCACCTTATGCTCGCCCTCAACCCAGGACACTAGCGAGCGACCATAAGCATGCTCGTTGTTCCCTCCTTGCCCACAATTAGGATAAAGGTAGGGCTCACCTGTCTCTAAGGGGTTTTCCTTCTCGCCGAAGATCGTGCGACGACCTTAACCTTCTTCTTCGCAGGCGGTTTGGGCTTTGCTGGGCCCTTCCCCTTGTCCTTCCTCTTCCGCGAGGAGTCTCCCTTCTTGCCTTTCCCTTGCACATTTTCAGGTAGTGAGGATTGATCGATTGGGGATCTCGACGCCTCCTCAACATCGCGAGGCAGATCTCGCATGTCCTTTCGATAAAAGCGTCCTCCTTTGCCAAGGGGAGAGACTCGCGCGAGATAATGTGAGAAGATCACCATCAGGCATCCCTCCGTGATGGCAAAATAACCCTGAGGAGGAGTTTGGACACGCTCACATGGAGAAGGAATTCTGATCTCCATGTTCATCATAATTTTGAAGGGCTTACGCCATGAGCTCACCGGATCCGCGCTCAAAGTAGAGGCAAGACACAATGACCTCGACGGGACAGCATGCCCCGAAATATGAAATAATAAAGAAAAAAACAAAAATCAGCATGAGAGCCACATGGAGGAAATCCGAACGCGAGAAAGCGAAGCTTCATGAACAGTTCGCAAAAATCACTGCACGCGCCCGCACAAGAACCGCCGAGAGCATCCCGTACAACACTGTTATCGCGCGGGCCGTACATTTTACACGACACCATATTATGCGACCATGCGACGCTGCGAGCGCCCGTGCGACACTGCCACGCGGTGTTAGGTACATTGGACACAATGTACTTTATTTGAAGAAGCCCTTTCAATTCAATGATATACACAAAATATGTATTTGATGTATATTTCAGTTCATGCTTGCAGGTTGCCTATGTCATAATGATTTGACAGGTGGTCCAAGTCACATTGACAGGTGAACTCTAAGAAGCTGACTAACAGTGAAGAAAAATGTTTAAGTACAAAAGCGCCGAGTGAAGTCAGCAAAGTGCTGATTAAAGTCAGCACAGTCTACATCTTGTAACCTGCAGTGCAGAAAATTGGCTAAGTACAAAAGTGTCGACACACTTCAACTGTGTAAACACTTTTGTCGGGGCAGTGTCGAGACAAGTCTGTTAACTCAATATTTTGACAGCAGTGTCGAGACAAGTCTGCTAACTCGACACATAGAAGATTCAAGACAGCTGTGTCGAGACAAGTCAGTTGTCTCGACACCTTGAAGACTAATCCAGCAGCGTTGATACAAGTCAGCTAAATCGACACATAGAATATTCAAGACAGCTGTGTCAAGACAAGTCAGTTAACTCGACACTTTAAAGCTTAAGACAGTAGTGTCGAGACAATACAACGGTCTCGACACAATGAAGACTGAAAATTATTCTAAGTAAAATAGTGTCGAGACAATTCAACTATCTCGACACAATGAAGGATTAAAGCATAAAAGTGTCGACACCAGACAACCAGTTGTGTCAAGACAATTCAACTGTCTCGACATAATGCAAAATTAAAGATGTCGACACAGATGACAAGTTGTGTCGAGACAAGTCAACTGTCTCGACACTTTCAAGTTTAGATGAAAATTCTTCTAAGTAAAATATGTCGAGACTGCTAAGATGTCTTGACACAAGTGTTGATACACTTTGGATATCTCGACACTTATGTTTCTAAAGATGTGCATAGTCAACACAGAAATGTCAAGACAAATCAGAACTGTCACGTCTGTTACAGTAATATGATATTTCAACAGAAACAGTTTAAGGGAGAATTTGAAGTATGATGTCTGATGCTGATGTCATCATTCAGAAACTAGCCATCCACGAAGGCTATAAATAGAGGGGTTGTTTACAAAAGAAATCCATCAAATAATCAGAAATTATCATTCTAATTTCTTCCAAGTCAGGGCAGGGCGGCAATCCTGAGAAGGAGGAAGAAAACGAAGGTCTTCAAGAAAATCTCCAGATCCTTTTATAAAGTTGATCTGAAGATTAAGGTGGATCTAATCTACAATTTCTTCAAGGAAATCAAGTCAATCAACATCAAGAAGATTGCAGATCTAGAGAAGTATCTTTTTAGCCAGTCAGTTTATCAAGAAGAAATTCATTGCTACTGAATTGAAGCATCTGTGTTATCAGATAAGTCAGATCACAAAATTCCTGTTTTCTGAAGATTACTTTTTCTATTTTACCTCTTAATTTTGTAAGATCTCCTTGAGGTCTGAGTGGGTAGGAGATCTAATCTCTGAGTTGTAAGCCTATTTTATAAAGGCTGAGGTAGGGTTCTTGAGGGACTTGAGATAGGTGATTTAAGTGGATCACTGAGTTATAAGCAAGATTTATAAAGGCAGAGGTAGGGTTCTTGAGGGACCTGAGGTAGGAGATTGGGAGAATCTCTGAGGTAGGACCTGTTGGTCTGAGTGTAGGTTTCTTAACAGAAACTGAGCCCGTAGGATCTTTGGATCTGAGTTGAAGAGGAGCTATAACCTTATCAAGCACATTATTAGTGAGGAAGAAGGGGGAAAGTGGATGTACCCTAGATAGGGGAACCACTATAAATTCCTTTTGATTATCTACCAATAGGATTATCTTTCAAGTGGTATCAGATGGAGGTTATTCAAGAAAGACCTAACAATCTGAAAAATATCCAAAGGGTATTAGAAAAATATTAGATCTTATGGCTTCTGAATCTCATAGAGAACTCAGTTATATGAAAATGCCTATATGTACAAAGAATAACTTTGTTTTATAGAAGCAGAGAGTGAGAGTGTTTATGGAGGCTTCAGATCCAAGAATATATGTCACTGTACAAGAAGGACCATATGTTCCAATGAAGATATCAGACTTAGATGCAAATGTTCAAACTTCTAAGAAACTGTCAGAAATGATAAAGGATGAGGTGGTTCTTGACACCATATACAAAAGAGAACAAAATATAATAGTCAGTGCAATAGACAATTCAACCTTTCATAATCTTGTGCACTGTAAAACATCCAAGGAGATGTGGGACACTCTCATAGTCTACATGGAAGGCACTTAAGAAGTAAGAGATGACAAAAAATCTCTTCTCAACCAACAGTATGAGGCATTCAAACAAAGAAAGACTGATTCTATAGAACAATGTTATGAAAAGTTCTTTAGAATAGTAAATGACTTAAGAAACTATGACAGAGATTTCTCAAATTATGAGCTGAATGACAAATTTCTGAGATCCCTAAATAAAGAATGGGACATCAAGATTTGTGTTTTAAGAGAAATGAGGAATCTAAGAAATATGTTACCCCAAGACTTGTATGGAAAGCTATTGTCACATAAGCTTCAGCTAAATTCTAGAAAAGCTGAAGCAGAATCTGCCAGAAGTTCAACTTAGACTAAATATGTGACCTTCAAAGCATATACATCTAAGAAAGCTCAAAGAGAAATCCCATCATCACCAAGAAGAGATGAAGATACAGATATCACTGGAATTGTTCTTCATCAGAAGAATTATCAGATGATGAATTTACACTGTTTACCAGGCAATTCAAGAAAATGCTGAGAAGAAGGAAGTAGTGGAATAAAAAAGAAACCTTCTGGACCAAGCTCCAGTAAAAGCAAAGACAAACACAAAGACAAATCTGTGGTCAAGTATGATTCTCATCAGAATAAATAATTTAAGACTAACATTATTTGCTTTTGGTGTAACAGGCTTGGGCATGTCATTGTTGGCTGTCCAGTAAAAAGAATGGAGAACAAAAAGTCAAAAGAAAAGAAGTTCTACAAAGACAAGAAATCAGAAAAGGGTCTAATAGCAAAGAAATCAAAGACCTTATCTGATAATGATACTAATTCAACTAAATCAGAAGAAGAACTTGCTGGACTGTTCTCCTATAAAGTAAAATTCATTAGAGAGGCTATATACAAGGGCAAAAGCTCCACAACTTCATCACACTATGGTGATTCTGAATAAGATATGAAGGTCAATTTGATGGCACTATCTAATGATCTAGAAACAGAAATTCTTGACTGTCAGGATACTCAGGTAATTTATGACAATTCTAGTTGTTCTAAAACTTCTGTATATAAGACAGGGGATGAGCTAGATTCATGTGACTCAAAGTTTGATTCACATAAGTCTTACTCTGAGACTGAACTGCAGCAGCTCACAGTCAAATTTGGAGAACTGTTGGAAACTCTAGTAAATAGCAAGAAGCTTGTCAAAGAACAAGCTGTAGAGATAACATCACTAATAGATCTTGAGTATCATCGTAAGATGGATACTCAGAAGATTGGTCTTCAAAGTTCTAAGTTGGCAAAGCTGACTAAAATTATTGATGATCAAATCATATTGCTGAAGCAAAAGGATGCAACCATTTAGGAGTTGGAACTCAAACTCCTGAATGAGAAAAGTTTAGTACAACAATTTTCTAAACTTAAATTTGTGCTGCCCATTATAGACACTTTCTCAGGAACACTTGGAAGTTGTCTTGAGTATGTTAAACCCAAAAGAAAAAGAGGCAAAAAGCTGACAGGACAAAAGGGTCCAGTCATTTCACAACCTGTGTTTCAGACTAAGGGAAAAGAAGCCCAGAAGTATGGACCAGTTGGACCAAGTTCATATGTGAACAGGAAATCTATTCCGAATGTGCCTGCTCCAAGGAGAATTGTTGTAACTGGGAGACAAAACAACATTTTTGCTCCTAGTTAAAATACAACTGTCAAGTTTGCTGATTTTTGTTCTAAGGAATGTCATCAAAAAAATCCTTCCGTTACTCCAAAGAGGAGGTACAATAGATATGAATGCTGGTGTTGTGGAAAGGTGAAACACTTTGCCTTGAACTGTTAATTCAATTACATTGTGTCTCATGTGTAGAAAAGGTATCCAGTTAAGAAGTTTACATGTGGTCTCAATGGATCCACAGCTAACAAGAACCCAGGACCTAAAATAATTTGGGTTCTTAAGGAAAAATAAATTCTTATTTTGCAGGAATGTCCAAGCACCAGAGATAGACCAATCTGGTACTCGGATAGTGGGTGTTCTAGACACATGACTGGAACATGAAGCAATCTGAGGGAATATATCCCTATGAAGAATGGACCAAAGGTGATCTTTGGTGGAGCTGACAAAGGAATTACCAAAGGTTATGGTAAGATCACAAATGGCTTAGTAACTTTCACCAATGTTGCTTATGTGGAAGGGTTACAACACAACATTATAAGCATAAGCCAACTTTGTGATCTTGGCTATGACATTTCATTCCACAAGGATGAGTACCTCATAAAGAAGTCAAGTGACTAAGAGGTTATCATGACAGGCACTAGATGTGGGAATGTATATTGTTTTAATTTTCTTTGTTTAAAGTCAAACACAC
The DNA here is from genome assembly GCA_039513925.1 of Platanthera zijinensis. NCBI lineage: Eukaryota > Viridiplantae > Streptophyta > Magnoliopsida > Asparagales > Orchidaceae > Platanthera > Platanthera zijinensis. Next base: position 270,800,001 of record CM077079.1, on the reverse strand, counting down.
CCTTATGCTTAGTTGCAAATGAGAAAGCCTCGCATTGTGTCAAATGACACAAGATCAGGCTAGCTCATTTGAACTACAAGGCCATAGACAAACTTTATAGTAAAGAGCTAGTTAGGAATGATCCTAACATTAAATGCTCTAAGGAGAGCATTTGCTCTGCATGGCAAAAATGCAAGCAAACCAAAGCTTCATTCAAAAGCACTGAATCCAAAGACTCAATGAGGTGTTTATACCTCTTATATATGGATTTATTTGGTCCTATGCTAGTTCATAGTTTAGGAAGGAGAATCTACACTTTTGTGATTGTAGATGATTATTCCAGATTTACTTGGGTTTTCTAAGGAAAAAATCTGAAACTCTTGATGTCTTCAAGATATTTGTCAAACAAATACAGAATGAATTGAACAGTTCTGTGATCAGAATCAGAAGTGATTATGAACCTGAATTTCAATCTGAATATATGACAAAGTTTTGTGAAGAACTTGGGATTCAACAGAAGTTTTCCTCACCAAGAACACCCAAGCAAAATGAAATTGCTGAGAGAAAGAACATGACTCTCATTAAAGCTGAAAGAACCATGCTGAGTGATTCTTCACTCCTAGAATATTTCTAGGCTGAAGTTATTAACACAACATGTCATGTTCTTAATAGAGCTTCAATCAACAAAAGGTTGAATAAGACTCCTTATGAACTAATGAAACGCAGAAAACCAAACTTTGCCTATTTCAGAATCCTTGGATGTAGATGTTATGTCCTAAATAATAAGAAAACATACATAAATAAGTTTGCTGAGAGATCTTATGATGGCATATTTGTTGGTTATAGTGACCATAGTAAGGACTATAGGGTCTACAACTTGAGGGACCAAGTTGTGGAGGAGTCTGTTCATGTTGTATTTGATGAAAGTTATATGTTTTACAATGATAAGCCAGGTTCATTAAGCACAACAGGAGAAGACTTGAAGCTAAAGGAGCTGTATATAGAAGATTAGGTTCCAGCATGCCAAAATATACAAGATAGAGTCAATATTGTTGAAGAAGTGCTTGCACGGGAACAACCATGAGAAGAAACTCAGCAACAAGATGTAGCTGGTCCAAGAGAAGAAGTCACATTACATATAGCTTTTAGACATCTAAGGGATCATCTGTAAGACCCCTCTCCCGGAATACAAAACACGACACGAGGGGAGTCTTATGCCCAAAATAGCAACCTTGTAGTAGCGTTAACACACATGCTAACCTGTACTATAAGATGCCTATCCCGCCGCCTAAACATATCATTCATGCCAACCCAAAAAAAAAATATAAAACATAAGTCAAAATAGCACACTAGTATATGACTCCAAAACAAATACTTCACAAGGCTTTTATAGTATCAGAGTACAAGCCAAAAGGCTACAAGATGTGTCGCTCAGAACTCACATCAGTCATTGACAGTAGCGATGGTATCATCACTTTAGGCCCTGTCATCCAGGCCTGGCTGCCCTGCTGCGTAACTTGTTGTTGCTCTGTCTGCGAGGTTTACTCCTAAAAAGTAAGACATAACAACCGTTAGTCATAAAGACTAAGTGGTTATCACATCCGCTCTCCCGATAACTTCTCGGCACCGGGCGGAGAAAGGATCAAGGGTACAATATATATATAAACAATAATACAAATAGGTGGTAAAGGATTAATCAATATCAGTGAATATCAGAGTGAGTACATCAAATGAGTATAACAATTTACTCTAGCAGTTCTACCATCAACAACAACATAAAATATGAATCTATGACAGTAAGTAACTTAACTTATATGAATGCTCATACAGACATATAAGTTAATGATCGGCTCAACGGTAAAGTAACTCATCGCATAGGAGTGTCCATACAATCTTATACGATGAGGATCTTGTGTATGTAATGTATGTAATGATATGAATGCAATGCAATGGCTCACCCACGATCATGCACATGCAACTGTTATGTCGACACAGACTTGTAGTTCCCACTTTTCGAGCAGGTAGCTAGCCTCTTAGGCGTCATCCGTCATGGTCAGACGGTGATAGTAGAGCGGGCTTCTCTGATACTAGGCGGGCATCCACACTACCAAGCCTAGGCCTCCGTACGCCTCAATGCTAAGAACACAACAACGGAACTCACATACATACTACAGCTCAGAAAGAGCCTCGGGTAGGTGTGCACCGAGGACCAAGCCCTACTGGCCTATCATCGTGGCGCGGAAGGAGCCTATGAGAGCGTATCACCAAAGGACCAAGCCCAATCGTCCACTTGGCATGGAAGGAGCCCTGGGAATGAGCACCGAGGACCAAGCCTTCCACATTTCCCATGCATCCAAGCATGCAAGGGTTCTTTATTAACACTGGTGGAAAGCGACCTTACACAACACATTAACTCCACACTGCTACCCGTAGGGAAACACAGCTCTAAGCAGTGGACCACTTTACACCTTCCTTATTTAACAAACCTCATGACCATGCATCAACCTCTCCTAATTTATTTTAAGGATCAAGCATCCATCTACCGCTATGCTTCCATTGTGGTAATCTCATCAACATAAAATAGTTCACACCTTTTTATTAACATGGATATACGGTTTACTCGTTCGACTACCAAGCGTCTCACCTTCCTCCAAACCTGTCCCATTCCACAAATTATGATCATGCCTAATTGTGTTTCCAAACCATTTGTTTAATACATTCTCATAGGGCCAAATTCACTCGAAACCCCTATAAATATCCTTACCATTTCTTTACTCAAACAAAGCCTAATACTATACTAACCCGAGAGTATTAAGTACAAGGCTTGACTATACAGCCAATTCGATCGGTCATTCCCGAGTCTACGGGACTCGTATGAAGACGTTAACCATCCATTGGAAAGGTATTTCCAAGTACTACAACTTTTATATTCGGTCCATCACCCAGATCAGACAATAGAGTACTTGAAATAAGCCTCGAAGTATGTTGCGTGCAGAAAACAGATTTCTGCACTTTTATAGCCCAGAAAGTTCGATTAGACTTTCCCGTGGATACATACCTCACATGAAGATGTTTAACCAATCATTGGAAAGGTGTTTCCAAGGGCTACGAATTTTGTGTTTAGTCGAAAGCCCAGATCTGGCCGCATCATGTCCGAAAATGGCATTGAAGTTCGCTGCGCGCGGAAAATAGATTTCTGCGCGCATCTTAAAGCAAAACGAACGGCATCGGTTCGTCTTCCTCTTCTAACCGGTATTCCCAAATCACATCCAGGATTCCACCTCCCTTATTCACCCTCAAAAGACCAACTTTCTTCACGAAACCAAGTCCTCATCTTCACCTAGATGGAAGGAGTGGTCGAAGACGTCTCATCTCTAGGACACAAGTCCGAGCATGGCCTCTTATTAGAAACCTTCTTCTCACAATTAAGACTCTTTTGAGTCAATATCTCTCCTAGGAATAACTAGATACATAACACCAAGGGAGAGGGTAGGAAGCTCACCTCATTTCCGGCGGTTCCGGCCATGGATCTCGTCACTCTCTTTGGTGGCATTCCTCCTTGTTAGTATCATGCTTCACGGAAATAAAATCGGCTCCGGCGTTCCGCTTCTCTTCCGATGGTTTCAGCACAGATAATTGCTCGGCAAAATTGGCAAAGTGACGGCTAGGGTTTTCCGTGAGTTTCTTTTTATAATGAAAAATTAGGGTTAACTGTTTTGGCACGTGTTGGCCTGACATTGGACCGCCTATTATAGCTTTTAATGTCTTATTGATAATACGTGTCCGATGCAATCATTTTGATGCAATTACTGAAAATTTGGTCCAGGCCGGGTACGTGACAGCAAGTAGATTGCGACAGAAAATTAGCCATGTCAAAATCGTCGAGTAAGGAACCCTTACTCGACGAATCATCGAGTATCATACACTTACTTGACGAATCGTCGAGATTCATCGTGACCACTCAACGCTATACATAGTCCAACACTTCCAAGTTTAAATCGTCAGGTATACCCTCTTTGCTCGACGAATCGTCGAGTGGCGTCGAGTGCATTCAACGCACTCGATGCCACAGCTCTCCAAATTATCCTGAGTGAAAGCGTTGAGTAACGACGAGTGCACTCAACGCACTCGACGTCTTTCAGCTAATGGCGTCGAGTTCCCTCAACGCACTCGACGCTAATCATCCCAGATATCTTTCTAAGTCAAATGGCATTGAGTGGTGTCGAGTCCACTCAACGCCTCAGCATAGGTCGTCAAATGGCGTTGAGTGCACTCAACGCACTCAACGCCGCGTTGAGTGCACTCAACGCACTCAACGCCCCGTTTCCATAAAATCCTCTAAGTCCACATTCCTCGAATAGTGTTGAGTCCACTCGATGTCTAAGCCTAATTCGTCGAGTGCACTCAACGCACTCGACGCCATGGGTCCAGGAAATATTCTAAGTCCAGTTTGTCTTATATATTCGACAAATTCGTCGGTTATTCGTGACGATATTCGACGAATAGTATTGGTCTCAACTCACAAGTTATACTCGACGAATTTGTCGGATATCCGCGACGATATCCGACGAATCTTTACTTGTCGAGTCTGGCGCACCCCGAGCCCGAGTCAACTCCCTTGACTCAAAAACACGTGCGAGAGGTCTAGCGCGAAACAGGATGTTACATCATCCAAGAGAATTAATCATTGGAGATGCAGCTCAGGGTATGACCACAAGAAGCAAACATCACAACATTGTGATGTACTCAAGTTTTCTGTCTCAAATAGAACCAAAGAAATTTGAAGAAGCTAATGTAGATCCATTTTGGATAGGTGCAATGCAGGAAGAATTGAGCCAGTTTAAGAGATGCAATGTCTGGAAGCTGGTTCCTAGACCAGATGACTGCAACATTTTAGGAATTAAATGGATATACATAAACAAACTTGATGAGAATGGTGTTATAGTCAGAAACAAAGCTAGACTGATTGCAAAGGGATATATACAAGAAGATGGTATAGACTTTGATCAAACCTTTGCACCAGTGGCTAGATTGGAGGCTATAAGACTCTTCGTGGCATATACAGCCTACAAAGGATTCAAGGTTTACCAAATGGATATGAAGTCAACCTTCTTAAATGGTAAGCTTAAAGAAATGGTCTATGTTGAGCAACCCTCTGGTTTTGTTGATTCTACTAAACCAACTCATGTTTATTTATTATTAAAAGCTCTCTATGGATTAAAACAAGCCTCAAGAGCTTGGTATGAGATTTTGTCTATGTTCCTTCCAGAGAATAAATTCTCAAAAGGAAAAATAAACAAAACACTATTCCTAAGGGAAGTCAAAAGCAAGACCATCTTAGTACAAATATATGTTGATGACATTATATTTGATTCTACTGATGAGTCACTTTACACTAGCTTTGCCAAACTTATGCAAGGTAAATTTGAGATGAGTAGCATGAGCGAACTCAAGTTTTTCTTGGGTCTCCAAGTTAAATAAACTATAGATTGACTTTTTATTAGTCAATTTAAGTTCACCAAGGAGTTAATCAAGAAATATGACATGAAAACAACCACTTCCACGAGAACTCCTATGGGGTCTAGTATGTCTTTAGACAAGGATGATGCTGGCAAGACAGTTGATATCACCTTGTATAGGGGCATAGTTGGATCATTGCTCTATTTAACAGTCAGTGGACCAGACATAATGTATGCCACTTGTGTTTGTGCCAGGTATCAAGCATGCCCTAAAGAATCTCACTATACAGTAGTTAAAATAATATTGAGATATCTAAAGGGCACACCTAATCTTGGTCTATTGTATCCCAGGAATAATGATTTTGAACTGACAGACTTTTCAGATGCTGATTATGTAGGATGTAAGGAAGACAGGAAAAGCACATCAGGCTCGTGTCAATTTCTTGAAAGGAGGCTGGTGTCATGGAGCAGCAAAAAGTAAACAAGTGTAGCAATATCTACAGTTGAATCTGAGTACATATCAGATGAAAGTTGTTGTGCACAATTGCTCCAGCATCAATTACAAGATTACAACATAAAACTAAGAAAAATTCCTTTATTTTGTGATTCTACTGGTGCTATTTCTATTGCAAATAATCATGTGTCACAGAGTAGAACAAAGCATATTGAAATTAGATATCATTCTATTTAAGAGCATGTAGAAAATGAAGATATTAGCTTAGAATTTGTTCCAATAAATAAACAAATTGCTGGTATTTTTACTAAGCCCCTGGAAAAAGAGAAATTTAATTTCTTTTAATTTGACCTTGGAATAGTGGTGCACATAAAGCCCGGCGGGCCCGGGCTTGGCCCGGGCCTGCAGGGCCCGGGCTTTTCCCAACCGGGCCCGGGCCGGGCCTAAGAAGCAACCGGGCCGGGCCGGGCCGGGCAATGCCCCCTGGGGGGGGCCTGGTAAGGCCCCCCAGGCCGGCCCGGGCCGGGCCCGGGCTTAGCCCGGGCCCGGTTATTATTTTAAATTTTTTTTTAATAAAAATTTATATACTATTTAATTTTATATAAAAATTTAAAAAAAATATATACAATTACAAATTAATAAATTACCCTAAAAAAAAATAAAAAACACAACAACTGAACAACATAATATTGAAAAAAAATTTTATTAATAATTAATGTAATGAAATTATACAAATTTAGGAATGTGTAAAATTTACACTGTAAATATACAAAAATTATGAAATTCTAAATTTTTAAAAATTACAAATGACAAATGACAAATATTCTAAATTATTAAAAATTAGAAAATTACAAATCAAAAAAATACAAAAAGTTGCCTAGTGGCCCTAGTTTAAATTGATCGCGTCCATCTCGTCTTCCATGTCCGACGAGCTATCCTCGATCGCTGAAATATGCTGCTTTCTCTTCATCGCGTCCAGGTGGTCCTTGTAGCATATGCAGATCTCGAGCGATTCTTCGCTTAGCCGACTTCTCCGCTCGTTTAAAACCCTGCCACTAAGAGAAAAAGCAGACTCCGAAGCTACCGTGCTAGCTTGGATCGTTAGTAAATCTCGGGCCATATAGGCCATAATAGGATATGTATTTACTTTACCTTTTCACCATTTTAAAATATCGAAATTTTCTAATTCGTCCGTGGACATAAAATCGCGAAATTGTGTTTTTGTGTACAATCCTAATTCATTTAAACTACTAGATGTTGTGCGCGCTTTTTTCCTAGAAGCTAACTCTAACATTTTATTTTTAAAACTACTAGATGTTTTGGGTTGCGACACATCCTCTCGGGGCCGCGACCCATATAAATTATCGTAATAATTATAACATTGAGTAAAAATAGTGTTAAAATTTAAAATACTCAGATTATCTAAATCTGAATTATTTAGATCTACGCCTATATTGTTATTTATTTCTTCAATAAAATTTTCTACGCCGTCTACGCCGAAAAGAGGATTCAAAGCGGCGGCGCATGAAAACATAACTGGGATTTCTCTATAATATTTTAAAAATTTTATTTCCATTATTTTTATTAATTCGATCCATCCGGCGTGTTGTTTAAAATAATTTAATTTTTGTGAAATATTAACAATATTTTCAATAACTAGCGGGCTAGTAGGATAATATACGCCCGATAAACTATTTGTCGCAGTATAAAAAACTTCTAACAAATCCATGTAATTTTCTAAAATTGCCCAATCGGACTCGGTTAATTCGTGTTGACCTAACAAAGTATAAAATTCCATTAATAGTGTTTTTTGGCGAATCGCTCGTTTTAACATTATATATGTAGAGTTCCATCTAATTGACATGTCAAATAGAGGTTTTAAAAATTTGTGACCTTGACCGGTTACGAATTTTTTAAAATCTTGACGTCGTTGTTTAGAACTATAAATAAATTGTAACATTAAACGTATTTTATTAATGTATGGTTCCATATAAGACAAACTATCCTGCACTACTAAATTTAAAATGTGACACGCGCAACGAGTATGAAAAAAGGCGCCGTTTAACATAGGTTTCAAATCACGTTTTAACCACTCAATTGAGGTGGTATTATTTGTGGCGTTATCGAAAGAAATACTCATAATTTTATCTTTTATTTTAAATTCGCGCACACATTTTGAAATTATTTGATAAATTGCCTCACCGGTGTGCGGGACTTCGAAACTTTCAAAACAAATTATTCGTTTATTTAGATCCCAGGAAACGGGATCGACCCAGTGACACGTTATAGACATATATGATAATCCTAATTTTATACTACTTGTCCAAACGTCGCCGTTAAACTCACTCGACCCTCAAATTTTTCAAAAAAAATTATTAAAATTTGTTTTGCATCTAAGTAATATTTAAGCGCGTCACGTCTAATAGAAGATCGACTTACTTGGTGATATTTGGGTTGTAGCCCTTGGTGAATGTACTCGGTCTCTTCTTCATTGTCGTAGTGGTTGAACGCCAACCCGCGTCTGATGATATTCTTCACCTGCAGCTCTCGCTGCCGACCTTGATCGTATGTCCAGATTTGTCCGGATGCCGATAATTGCGCCTGGGTCGACTCGGGAGGAGCTTGTTTGGCTGCGCAAGACTTAACGTGTCTTGCGAGTGTCGAGTTGCCAGCGGTCGAAAGTAATTTCGAGCACTGTTTGCACCTCGCCTTTTGCTCCGCGCCGACTTGTACTAAGTCGAAATATTCCCAAACTGCCGCCGTACGCTTGTGCTCCACCACTTCGTGAGCGACGGATGAGGAAGACGACGCCTGCGTTGACGACATGCTCGCGAGAAAAAATAAATAGAGTTGAGAGAGAGAGAGAGGGTGGGAGGGTGAAAGGAAGAAAGGAGGGGGGAGGGGGGGGGGGGAATTTATAGTTTTTTTTAAAAAAAAAAAAAAAATTTTAAAAATTATTTAAAAAAAAGCAGCCACTTGGGCTGCAAATAGCAACCCAAGTGGCTGCTTGGCAGCAGCCAACGGCTCTTCGAGCCGTTGGTTGCTGGCTGGCAACCAACGGCTCTAAGAGCCGTTGGTTGGAACCAACGGCTCTTAGAGCCGTTGGTTCCAGCAGCCCGGGCTTTGCCCGGGCTTTTCCCGGCCCGGGCTAAGCCCGGTGACCGGGCTTTGCCCGGCCCGGCCCGGGCAGTGGCTTTAGACTGGGGCCCGCAAGGGCCCCATGGCCCGGCCTGGGCCCGAACCGGGCTTGGCCCGGGACCGGGCCTACCGGGCTTTTCACCGGGCCGGGCCGGGCCGGCCCGGTGAGCCCGGTTTTTTTGGACACCTCTACCTTGGAATGTTGAATCTTGAGTAATTGATGCACATATAAAAATTGATATAAAATAAGAATAAAAATAATTAGTCATTAATTAAGTTTACTTATTTAGATATCAAGAATATACATCATAAATGTCAAGAATCTACAATTCAGAAAACAAAATTTTGACTAAGTTAAAAAATTGAGTCGAGACATCTTAGAAAGTGTGGAGACAACAGAAAGTGTGTCCACACTATATATAGTAATGTCTTGAGACACATGAAAGTGTGTCGACACTGCATAACTGCTAAGTGTCGAGATACTTAAGTAAGTGTCGAGACATAAGGGTGTTGAGACCCTAAGGTATATGTGTCGAGAGACATAATCCTTGTGTCGACTTGTGTCGACACATCTCGGCAAACAACTTTTCCTTGTATCGGCACTGGGTATTTACGAAAAAATTTAGAATAGTCTAGATGCAGCGCGCCCTTTCGAATTCATGGAATATTTGACTATAAAAGGAGTGTGAGAGTAAGAGTCGACTACTCTTTCTAAATTTCTTGAGCTTTTGATTCCTGAGTATCGAGACCTAGAATCCTGATTAGTCGACACTCGTCAATCCTTTCTCTCAACTCCAATGGCTCCCAAGAACGACGATAACATCTATGAAGGTTACGAACTCGTGCGCAATGGATTCATCTCTGCGTAAGAAGAAATTAGGAACATTATTGACCTAATCCCTGAGGCAGGTCTGAAATATCTACTTTCTGAACCAACACATTGTAAAGCCCCCCAAATCTTTGACCTGGGTCGGGCCGGAAAGGATCTTACTGCCCAAGGCATCCACTCAGTGCTCCTTAAGGGGTAATGACCCACTCCACTAAGCACTAGTTGGCCGCCTTGCTCGGCTTGAATCACAACATTCACATCTCATCACGGAGTTTAGCGGAAGCATTAACAGGAAGCCACATCAAATAATAATATATATTTAACAGAAAACGCAAAAGGTCGTAGTCACTGTTGATACATGCAGCCCGTAGGCTATACTAGTACTACAACTAACAACTCATCTCTCTCTCTCAACTCTGCTCGCTAGTACTCACGCCTCGAAACTTTGGAGATGACGGGGTTGACTCTGCACGGGTAGTCCAATCAGCTGGCGTATCGTTCTACAGTAGCTGGTCACTACGGTGATCCATCTCATGTGAATGGTTATTAAAATAACCGTTAGTCACAGGGCTAAGCGGAAACAAATCTCCTCCCCGGATCCATATCCTGGGGACGAGCTCACGCACCCAACAAAAGTAGATAGCCGAAGCATGAGAGGGTTAGTACAACATTTCATGAATAAGCTAGAAGCAACCCAAAAGAGGCGCAACATGGTATAACTGGACTAGCAACAACAATATACATCAGTTATAATTTAGGCTCCACTAGCACAGTAGCATAACAGACATTTAAAACGTCGCAGGCATTCACAGCTGCGTACACATCACAGACATTCACAACCACGTACACATCGTAAGCATTCACAGCCGTGTATATATCGCAGGCATTCACAGCCGCGCATAACACCCTATGACGACATAGTGTGGACCCCTTCTATTCTAGCAGGGTAGCGAGCCCCACGGGCCTCACCGATGTGGTCGTCGGTGACAGTGGTCAGTCCTGTCACTTCTAGGGGTGGTCGTACTACACAGCCCTAGGCCCCAATGTACAAACCCATGTACTATTCGATGTGGGCGACATTCAACGATAAGATATTTTTGCTAACTAGTGGAGAAAAACCCAACGGGGAAAGATAACTGTCGGTCACCCGTGGTACTTATCTCCCCTCTCGCCTTGAGTCGTCGATCTTCCCGCACCAGTACGAACGACTTGCAGAAGGGACTGTGTAAGACCCCCCCAACCTTTACCTCGGTTCAGGTCGGAGGGGATCTTACTGTCCAAGACGTCCACCTAGTGCTCCTTAGGGGTAATGATCCACCCTATCTAAGCACTAGTTGGCCACCTTGCTCGGTTAGAATCACAACATTCACAACACATAAGAGATTTGTGGAAACATTAACAGGAAATCACAATCAAATATATATAACGTCATATATATTTACATGAGCATTAGGGTCGTAGCCACTATCTCTACATAAGCCCGCAGGCTGTACAAGTACTACATAAGAAAACACATCACTCTCTCTTTATCCTGCTCGCTGGTATTCACGTCTCGAAAATCTGAAGACGACGGGTGTACCTCTGCTCGAGCAGTCCTATCGGCTGGCATATTATAACACCCTTATCCGTCATATAGCATATAGCAGTAGGTCCGACCGGGGCCCGACGCCATATACCACGGACAGACCGGTTGGTTACTTATTGAAACCAATCAACTAATCACAATGTCCTACACAAAGCACCTAGCGGAAGCAAATTATTAAGTTGCACTGATAAAAGAACTCAGCCAAGCATGAATGTCCATCACAATAAACCCATAGGAATGTATAATGCACAAATATTGGCCTTATGACCTTACAGAAGTTTGCTCAATAAAAGTGTCTTCCAAACCTCGGCACGCAGGCCGGTCACACATGAGTACATAAGAAAAACACTCAAAATTAGGCCTTCGAGGGCCGGCACAACAACTTGGGCTTTAGCCCGCTATTTACCGCTCGGCTCCGCAGTACCTACAAGCAACAATCCACCGCCCGGTGGTAAACCCGGTTATGTTCAAGTTGGCTCCCCGGCCACCATGTTGGCAACATCCCGCATTTGCCCAGTTTTCCGGGTGCACCTTGGAGTTAGTCTCCAAGGCTCCCTGTTGCAATCTACCTCGTAGAAAACCCGAAAAACAACCATTCACCCGGAGTCTTCTCCAGTTATCATGCAATGCCACATCACCGATCCAGACCAATTTGTCTGGATAGTCTTCACACATCATGCTTATGTCCGTTCTCGCATATAGACTTTATATAAGGGGGACTTTACATATCTACCCCAAGGAATGCCTCAACTCATCGCACACTTGCGTGAGAGGGCTTCCTAAGCAAAGGAAAAGAGGACTTTACATGTCCTAGGATGAGAATCGTTACCCTAGCGTTCTTCCTTGGCGCCATGGAAATCTATGCAGATGGAAAGCACTGCAATCTCCTTGCCTCCACGGATCCGAAGTCGGCTCGCGATTTGGAGCTCCGCCGGTGACCGGATCTAGCTCTTCCTCTTTGCTCTCCCTTCTCTCTAGCTTTTAGAGAGAGATAACCCAAATGGAATGAGGGTTTTCAAAGCCCTATTCCCGGTTTTAACTCATCAGGAAAACCCCCTCACCGTTGGATCCCAAACCAAGGAAACGGACGGCCACGATTCAGCCCAAAATTAGAAATCCTGGGCCGAACACGAGTTGCAACACGGCCGTGTGCATGGTCATTTCACTCATTCGCCGTCACCAGGAATTACCGACCAGAACACAGCTTGTGACACAGCCACCGACACGCTCGTGTCACATATGACACGCCCGTGTCAGGGCCCGTATCACGGCCCGTGTGCAAATCCATGATTCTCCAGAGAAGGACACAGCCATGTGACACGCCTGTGTCACATGTCGTGTTCTAGACACGCCCTGGGACACGCCTGTGTCCCAGGCTGTGTAATATCCTTAGCACAAAAACCACCGACTGCCCGAGTAGGACATGCCCGTATCCCAGACCGTGTGCCTACACCCGACGATCGCTGATCGCCAAAATGTCGACCACGCGACCCGTGGCCGAACACGCCCGTGACACGCCCTGGGACACGCCCGTCTCATAGGCCGTGAAACCTGCTCCAAGTCCCAGACTTGGCTTAAAACGTCACCCGTCCCTCTTTTGAGTTTCAGGGTGTTACACATATCATCCTGCGACAGCTGGTCACTATAATGCTCCATCTCCTATGAATGGTTATTTAAATAACCGTTAGTCACAGAGCTAAGTGGAAACAAATATCCTCCCCGAATCCATATCTTGGGAGCGAGCACACACCCATCCAACAAAAGTAAATAGCTGAAGCAGTAGAGAGTTAGCACAACATTTCATATATATGGCTAGGAGTAACTATAAAAGAGTGCAGCATAGTATAACTGGAATAACAGTAGCAATGTATATCAGTTATATTTAAGGCTCCACTAGCACATCAGCACATCAGGTAATCATAACCTATATTCTCATCGCAAGCATTCAGAGCCGCGCACAAACCGCGGGCTTTTATAGCCGCGCACACACATCAGGCATTCACAGCCGCGCAAACAAGCCCTATGTCGACATAGTTTGGACCGCTTCAATTCTAGCGGGATAGCGAGCCCCGCGGGCCTAATCGATGTGGTCGTCGGTGACAGTGGCCAGTCCTGCCACTTCTGGGGGTAGTCGTACCCCACAACCCCATGCCCCAACGTACAAACTTGTGTACTCTCGGATGTGAGCGTCATCCGACGAATTGTTTTGGCCGACCAACGGAGGAAAACCCGACGGGGAATAATATAAACAGCCGGTCACCTGTGGTACCCATCTCCCTGTCGCCTTGAGTCGTCAACCTTCCCGCACCGGTATGAACGGTCTGCAGGAGGGACTGACCCGCCACTATTTCACCGCAAGCAATTTACAATCAATCAAACAAAAGGCAATCATAATACACACCAAGTCTACGTCAGCCTGCCCTACTAGGCTTAAACTTCGGGAGGCGACGCTCAGCTCTACTTTCGTCAAGATGTATTGAAGCGCATTATTTGGGGCTAGACCTGGAGGAATACCTCAGCTCCGGTTAGCCCCAACTAAGGCTCAACCTTAACGACGACTGCTCGTCAGAGCAGAACCCGGGATTATAATAGTAAATTGCAATAAGGACAAGTGCGGTGGTTATGCTGCTTATTTAAAGTGCTGTAATGAAATAAGACCAGTACGAAACTGGAGTAGTATTGAATTGAAAGTACTTGACCAGTACGAGACTGGAATAGAGCTAAATTAAAAGTACTTGACAAGTGCGAGACTGGAGTAGAGCTGAATTAAAAGTACTTGACCAGTACGAGACTGGAGTAGAGCTGAATTAAAAGTACTTGACTAGTACGAGACTGGAGTAGAGCTGAATTAAAAATACTTGATCAGTACGAGACTGTAGTAGAGCTGAATTAAAAGTACTTGACTAGTACGAGACTGGAGTAGAGCTGAATGAAAGGAACTTGACCAGTACGAGACTGGAGTAGAGTTGAATTAAAAGTACTTGACTAGTACGAGACTGGAGTAGAGCTGAATTAAAAGTACTTGACCAGTACAAGACTGGAGTAGAGCAGAATTAAAAGTACTTGACTAGTACGAGACTATAGTAGAGTTGAATTGAAAGTACTTGACCAGTACGAGACTGGAGTAGAGTTGAATTAAAAGTACGAGACTGAAGTAGAGTTGAATTGAAAGTACTTGACCTGTATGAGACTGGAGTAAAACATAAAGAAAAGGTTAGTAGTCCAATCACTCCATTCAGGAGGCTTCAGTTCCATCTCCGTTCTCAGAAGGTTTCCTTGGGTTTCACTCATTATCAAGGTCCGATTAATTTGGTTGCGCCATATTAATTACGGCTTAATCAGATCAGGGGCTTGTTAGGAGTACACCATTATTATTTGTCAAGAATAATTCATAACTCACAACTCGTGTTCTCATCTTCTGAGCGTACCCAAATCACCCGAGAGTCGAGGCGCTCGACGGTTTCATGAAATCTCGAAACACTCGGAGCTTGATCACTTGCCTCGACCACTCTCGTCGATAATATAATTTGAATTTCTTATTCAAATCAGAAAGTGTGGTTGCGCGCTCCAATTTTTCACCTTCGAGGAAAATGAACGTAATAAATTCCGAGCGCGACCCTAGACATCCATAATTTGGGAAAAATATCAAATCTTGTCACCATGATCCCAAATTTTCATACAACCTTTAAGAGGACCTAAAATGAGCCTAGTAATTTTTCCAAAAAATTTCGGGCAATTTTGGGCATTTAATTTGGCCAAATAAAATTTATTTGAGCTTTTAAAAATACCAAATCAACTTCAAAAATTCTCAAAATTTCTGTGGAGGAAACCCTTATCAATGGAAACAATTTTTATGTTCAACACTTTTTCATGAGGGCTTTAATTTAGCCTCAGAAAATTGAATCCCTTTTTCATTAATTATAAAATTATAAAATTATAAAATTTATAAAATTTTATAAACTTTAGCACAAGAGATCGCCGCCTGTATCAAAAAAAGAGCCCCTTGCGGGCCTTCCCCGCGGTCGGTCGGCCACCGGCCGGCCGTGACTGCCTCTGGCCCACTACCCGGGGCCGGGCGCTCCCTCCGGCGGTGGTCCGGCAGCCTTTTGCCGCCGGCCATCGCCGGAGCCATTTTTTTTATTTTTTTGAACGGGGAAGGGGGTGACGGCGGCGGCGCTCCGGCCGCCGGAGCTCTCATGCAACACGTCAGACAGATTGGGAGAGAGTAGAGGAGAAGGTTTCCACCTTGTTTTGGGGTCTCCGGGAGCTCTCGGTGAAGTTGCCATGAGAGGCTGTGGAAGGTGGCGGAGCTCTGCGTCTCATTTTCCGACGAGGTGGAGCTCTGGCAG
The DNA here is from genome assembly GCA_039513925.1 of Platanthera zijinensis. Taxonomy (NCBI): domain Eukaryota; kingdom Viridiplantae; phylum Streptophyta; class Magnoliopsida; order Asparagales; family Orchidaceae; genus Platanthera; species Platanthera zijinensis. Next base: position 270,784,208 of record CM077079.1, on the reverse strand, counting down.
GGGCATGTCTGTGGTTGTTTTTAGATGGGAAAGAGGATTGAAGTCCTCTTGTGTAGAGGGGCTGAATATATAGAGGGAGGGGGTGAGCCCCTCCTTCCTTCTTGGCTAAGAAAAAGGGGAACCATGGTTGGGTTGCACCAACCATGGTTGGCAGCTGGCACTCCTCCAGCTGCACCTGGACAGATGTCCATCATCCAGGGATGTAGTACAATCACTTGGGTGAATCCTATGGTTTGAACCTAGGCTTGGGGAAGAATGGGAGAGGTGGAGGCCGCTGATTGGCCTTCCTCCTTGCTTTGACTCCCAAACCTTACAAGACTTGCTGGTTTAGGACAGTTGGAAGCCTCCTAATCGAGGGTTATACACCCTATAAGCCTAGCTAGGTCATAGACCATGTGGAGGAAAGGAAAGAGAGGGAGAAAGAGAGGGGGTAGGCCTTGTCCTTTGCTTTGGCCTAAAAGCCATCTTACTTGGCTGACTTCAGGAAAATCAGGGCCCATAAGAGTCCAAAAAAATAGTTTGGAGTGGTGGCCTCAAGTGGGGGTATCTTGAAAATTAAAATTTTTTTCATGAAAATTCAATTTTTAGGAAGATTTGACCAAGTCAACCATGGGGTGGGTCCCCCATGTGGGTCAAAGTCAAAGTGAGTCCAAGTCATCAGGGTCGGGCCAAAGTTCGGGTGTCGTGTCACAATTGGTGTGCGCACGTTTTTCGGCGCGCGGTTGTGCTTGATTTGACCACGGGTTGACCAACTGTCGTCTTAATTGACCGGGACGACTTCCGTTGACTTTGTATTGACCATACGAGTCCAATGTCACCTACTGGGGTCGAATCGGAGTCCGTTTGGCGAAAGTCCAAAATCTGTGCGTCGCATCGCGCTAAAACAGTCAAAATGTTAATATCTGTCGTTAGATCTCGGATTGCGGCGCGACGAGTTCCGTTGCACTCGTATAGGTTATGCGAGACCACAGGAACTGACAGAACTCAAATCGGAGTTCTCTAGACCGATATCCAAAATTTTGCTCTCGTGACGTTTTACGAAGAATGGTCATATCCACCATATGACCTCGGGGTCCAACGGGACGAGTTTCGACATGCTTGTATCGATTATACGAGGCCACAGGAACTGACAGAACTCAAATCAGAGTTCTCTAACTCTATTTCTCGCCTAGGGTTACCTTCTACCGGGTCACGGGTAGGATTCAGGCCACTTTTATTGAGCCCACTAGGGCTCTGGTGGCCCAATAAAAGTCAGGATATTACAGACTGACCCCCCACAATTCACCGCAAGCAATTTACAAGATATCAAACAGTCAAATTTGCTAGCACGTATCGGGTTTGTGGCGGTCTGCCCTACTATGCTTCGAACTTCAGGCGGCGACGCTCAACTCAACTTTCGACAAGGAGCGTGAGAGCACTTTATTTGGGGCTAAACCTGGAGGAATACCTCAACTCCGGTTATCCACATCTAAGACTCGACCTTAATAGTCAACTGCTCGTCAGAGCAGGACCCGGGCTTATAATAGTAAATTACAGAAATGAAAGATGGTAATTAAAGCTGCTGATAATAAAAGCTGCATAATTTAAGTGCTGGAATGAAATGTGACCAGTACGAAACTGGAGTAGTACTGAATTGAAAGTACTGAATTGAACTTGACAAGTACGAGACTGGAGTAGAACTGAATTGAAAGTAATGAATTGAACTTGACCAGTACGAGACTGGAGTTGAATTGAAAGTACTGAATTGAAATTGACCAGTACGAGACTGGAGTTGAATTGAGAGTACTGAATTGAATTTGACCAGTACGAGACTGGAGTAGAACTGAATTGAAAGTACTGAATTGAACTTGACCAGTACGAGACTGGAGTTGAATTGAAAGTACTGAATTGAACTATACTAGTATGAGACTCGAGTTGAATTGAAAGTACTGAATTGAACTTGAATAAATGAACTAGACCAATACGAGACTGAAATAAAACATAAAGAAAATGATTAGTTGTAAAATCACTCCATTCATGAGGCTTTAGTTCTATCTCCGTTCTCAGGAGACAGTACAACTCCATCTCCGTTCTTAGAAGGCACGGTTCAGTTCCATCTCCGTTCTCAAGAGGTTTAGTTCAGTTTCGTCTCCGTTCTCGGGAGATTTAGTTCAGTTCATCTCCGTTCTCAGGAGGTTTCTTTGGGTTTCACCCATTATTAAGATCCGATAACAAATCAGTTGCGCTCTTTTTAATCACGACTTAATCAGATCAGAGGAAGCTTATTTTGAGTTACATCTTTATTATTCATCAAAGAATAAATATCAATTCGATAGCTTGCGTCGGATTGAATCCGAGAATCTCGTTAGAGGGCACATTCTTCCTCGAATTTCAACCTCAAAAATCATTTTTAACACTTGAGGGAAATTCTTTCCCCGGAACATAGTTGAGGATTATATTTTTCGAACCTCGTACTTTCATCTTCCGAGTCTACCCAAAATGCTCGAGAGTTATTTGAAAAAGAGACGCTTAGCGGTTTTGCAGAAACCCCGAAATACTCAGCGCTTGAAATCTTGCCTCGATAACTCTCATCGATTACTCAATTGAACTTGATATTCAATATATAAAGTGGTCGCGCGCTTCGATTTCTTTTTTCGAAGAATTTGAGTGCGTAAATTTCCAAGCGCGACACCAGGCTCCAAGAAATTGGAAAATCTTCAATTTTCACACCAAGATTCCCAAATTTTAATACATCCTTTAAGAGGGCCTAAAAAGATCCTAGCAATTTTTTCAAAATTTTCCGAGCAAATTTATGCCTATAAATTGGCAAAATAATTCTTATTGGAGAACCATGGTCAGGTTGCACCAACCATGGTTAGCAGCTTACACTCATCTATTGGAGGGGTGTACTTGCTAGCCAATCAAAGGTCATCACATGGATTGTGTTTCTTGGGGGAAAGATGAGTGGCTTAGGATTGGACAAGTGGATGGAGGGAGGGAGAAGGCTTTGGACTTTGATGCTCTTATTGGCCAACAAGGCAGCCATCATGACCCATTTATGGCAAAATAATGAGCCCATGGTGAGCTTGTTAAGGAGAGAGGGATGAAGAGAGAGAAAATAGCTTTTTAGGGCGGTTTGACCAAAATCAACCCTAGGGTGGGTCCCTCATGTTGGTCAAAGTCAAAATAGGTCCAAGTCATCGGAGTTCGGGTCAAAGTTGGGGTGTCGTGTCACAATTGGTGTGCGAACGCTTTTTGATGCACGAATGTGTTTGATTTGACCACGGATTGACCACCCATCATCGAGACTGACCGGGACCAACTTTGTTGACTATGTATTGACCATACGAATCTAATGCCATTGACCGGGGTCGAATCAGAGTTTGTTTGTTAAATGTTCAAAATCTGCGCGTCGCGGCGCGCTAAAATGGTCAAAACGCTTCGAATTGCGATGCAACGAGTTTCGATGCGTTCGTATCGACTATACAAAGTCCTAAAATCTGATTGAACTCAAATCGGAGTTTTCTAGGTCAATATTCAAAAATCTCGTCTTTGCGACATTCTACGAGATACAGCTATATCCACCATACGACCTCGAAATTCAACGAAACGAGTTCCAATGCACTCGTATTGACTATACGAGGCCACAGGAACTGACAGAACTCAAATCAGAGATTTCTAGCTATATATTCAAAAATCTCGTTTTCGTGACATTTTACGAGGAATGGTCATATCCACCATATGACCTCGGAATTCAACTGAATGAGTTCCGACGCACTCGTATTGCCTATACGAGGCCACGGGAACTGACAGAACTCAAATCGTAGTTCTCTAGCTCGATATTCAAAAACCTTGTATTCGCGACGTTCTACGAGGAATTGTCATATCCATCATATGACCTCACAGTTCAATGGAATGAGTTCTGTCGCTCTCGTATTTACTATACGACGCCACAGAAACTGACAGAACTCAAAACGAAGTTATCTAGCTCGATATTCAAAAATCTCGTTTTCACGACGTTCTACGAGGAACTATCATATCCATCACATGACCTCAGAGTTCAACGGAATGAGTTCTGACGCGCTCGTATTTATTATACGAGGCCACAAGAACTGACAAAACTCAAATCGGAGTTCCCTAACTCTATACCCTTCCTAGGGTTGCCTCCTACCGGGTCACGGGTAGAGGTTCGGGTCACTTTTATTGGGCCCATTAGGGTTTTGGTGGCCCAATAGAAGTCGGGATGTTACAATCCAATAAAAAAAGGATTTTTGTCCCCGAAAATTTGCTTAAAGTGTTGGGATTTGTCTCCACAATACCTCAGATTTGTAGGAGGTCAGACCTTGAACTAAGATGAATTAAGATGTATTTGATGGTGTGTTTGAGTTATATGTGTGCAGGTTCTCATTGCCAAGTGTAGACCAATGTCAGTCTATAATGGGTCACCAAACACAGGACCATGCAATGTAATCCCTCATTGTGTGATCCAAAGTGTTGGCCCATGTATAGCCTCTCTATTGGGATACACTTCTCATTCATGCACTTGGATTGATGGACAGATGCATTGAAGCTAATTTCCTCAGAAAAATATTTCTAAGTCCTTTTCATACTCGAGTATCAGACTTAATACTCGAGTAGTTAGTTAGTCACTCGAGTAAGTTCTTTTCATACTCGAGTAAGTGACTTAGTCACTCGAGTAAATCATATATCATACTCGAGTAGATCCATTTCTTCTCTTCTCTGAAAGTTCAAGTATTCATACTCGAGTAACTGCTTTTCATACTCGAGTAAGTGTTTCTTATACTCGAGTAATTGATTTTCATACTCGAGTAAGTGAATGTTTTCCCGAGTAACTTTCTATACATACTCGAGTAATTTCTTTCCCTTTACTCGAGTGTCTTCAACTCTTTCACTCGAGTAGTTCTTCGTTCTCTGTCTAAAGAAAATTCTCTTAAGTCCTATTACTCGAGTATTTACTCTGATACTCGAGTAGTTCCCTTTCACTCGAGTAAGTTCTTTTCTGATACTCGAGTAGTTTTAGTTTCACTCGAGTAGATTTCTCTTCTTATACTCGAGTATACTTCTCATTGCCACTCGAGTATCTAACTTCTCATACTCGAGTATATCTTGTCTCTAACTCGAGTATAGTATATCCATTATTCCAGAATTTCTCTAAGTACAATTTCGCCATGTGTATTTTGAATCGGTTATTTCTGATTGGTCCACGTGTCATCCCTAATTAAGATTATGACCGTTGGAGTCCACCTATAAATAGGTCCTTTCAGATTTGACTAATCACAAGATTACAGAGATATTCATTTTAAGAAAGAAAAAGAAAGTCCGTGAACCCTAATTTCTCACGCCGCCATTGACGTTCACGGAAGAAGTTCTGGATCGCCGATCTCTGTCTTCAACGATTGTTTCTCCAGCGATCCAGACAAAAGTGAATCACTCGATCTCGCCGAGCCTCAAAGATTTCAGATCTATCTTCTCGATCGAGGTGATTCTAGTTTTCAGATTCGTGGATCTCTCTCAAGTTGTCTTCAACCTTTTCTGATCAAGCCAAAGTTCTTAAAGAAGAAGACTGTCAAGATCCAGATCTGAGATTTTATTATTGGTTGTATTTTATTTTTCAAACCAAGTTTCATTGTAGGAGGTTTTCTCCGAGATTAGTAGGAAGACCTTTTCTTCCGAGTTTTGTAGATCCGATTTGGATCGAGATTTGTAGGAACGTGGTTCCGAGGTGTAGGATTGTTTTCAATCCGAGATAGTGGAGTAGCCGAGTCTAGTGATTTGCTAGATCGGCGAGGAAAGTGGACGTACCCAAGATTGGGGAACCACTATAAATCTCTTGTCGTCTGTGATTGCTTGATGTGTGCTGTGTTAGTTTTTAATTCCGCATTTGACAAGCATTTCACCTATTCACCCCCCTCTAGGTGATTTAGGCTATCAACTTAGCACTTTCAATTGGTATCAGAGGGAGGTTCATCGTTAAAAGGTTAACACCTTGATCGTATCCTTCTAAGTTGAGTATCAAGCATGAGTAAGACTAAGGATTTTGCCAAGCTCCCTATCTGCACCAAGAACAACTTTCCTATGTGGAAGGAAAGGGTCAAATTCTTCATGGAAACTGTAGACCCTCGGATCTTCATGATTGTTAAAGAAGGTCCTTATGTTCCTATGACCGTATCAACAATAGATCCAACCAAAAGGGTACCAAAGAAATTGATGGATCTAGACAAGGATGAGATTGCACTTGTCTCTCTGGACAAGAAAGCTAAGAATATCATAGCAAGTGCAATCGATGACTCAATGCTGCAGAATCTGATTCATTGCCAATCTGCTAAGGAGATGTGGCAATCCCTAGTGACTCTAATGGAAGGTACTGAAGAAGTGAGGGATGATCGTAGGTCCCTACTGAACCAGAAGTATGAAGCCTTCAGGCAAGGACCAAAGGAGGCTATAGCCGACACATTTGAAAACTTCTTCAAGATAGTCAATGGCCTAAGAGTGTATGGGCGAGTCTTCACAAATGGAGAGCTGAATGATAGGTTTCTAAGATCTCTCACCAAAGAATGGGATAACAAAGTTTGTGCCATCCGAGAGTTTGGCAGACTAGCTGAGACAGATCCACAGAACTTATTTGGCAAGCTGATGTCCTATGAACTGCAAATCAACTCTAGAAAAGCTGAAGAAGAGAACAGTCGCTTCTCCTCAAAAGAAAGGTCAGTTGCTTTGAAGGCCGACAGTTCAAGGAAGGGCAAAGCTGCCTCACCAGTCCCTCCTCAAGAAATAAGTGAAGAAGAAGGCTCCGAGCCAAGCACCTCAGGCTCAGAACTATCTGAAGGAGAGTTCTCTTTGCTCTCCCGATAATTCAAGAAATTCTTAAATAAGAAGAAGCAATGGAGAGGCAAAGATGCGTCATTCAGAAGATCACGACGTGATGATGATCAGAGAAAGAAAGGCTCAAGTAGTCACGACAGGTATAACTCTAAACCGAACAAACAGATTTCGACTGACATCATTTGTTATTGCTGCAATAAGCCAGGTCATGTCATCGCCGATTGCCCTCACAAGAAGAAAGAGGGAGGAAGAAGAGAGGAAAAGAAATCCTCACACTATAAGAAGAGGACGGAGAAAAGCCTAGTAGCCAAGAAGAGCAAAACTCTCAGCGACTCCGACTCAACTGAGTCGAGTGAAGAAGAGGAAGCTTACTTCGGGCTCATGGCTCATTCAGATGATGAACAAGTCCCCCAGTTTACTGGGGAGGTAAAATCTCACACTCCTCTCTCTGATTCTGATGATGACAATGAGCAAGAGGGATATTCCTCTGAAGATGAATCTGAGCTCATGGGTCAGTATAAGGAGTTACTCACCGCTTACGAAAAATGTCGTAGAGTAGTGAAAACTCAAGCCAAAGAGATAAAATCTCTACAGGCTAGTGAGAGCAGCTTGAGAGAAGAAGTCAATAAGACTAACTCTCTTCAAGAGAACTTCAATGCAGCTATGGAGGAATACAATAAAGCTCTCAAGCACCTCGACCTTAAGGAGAAAATCATCGAAGAACTGGAACAACAACTCGAGGCTGAAAAGAAGCTTGTTGAGAGTTTCTCTAAGCCTAAGACAGTTCTTCCAATCGTTGTTGAATTCTCTGCTAAGGCCAAGGATGCTGGTTTAGGCCACATTGGCTCTTCTAGTAAATCCTCTAGGAGAAACAAGGCCAAGAGAAAGAATAAGGCTGCCCGGAAGGCTCTAGCTGAAGAAAAAGGGAAAGCTCCCTTGGAACCTGTTGTGTTCAAGAAAGTTATCTTTCCCACGAACGAACTCGATTATGAGTCCACCTACGGACACTTTTCTAGGCCGATCCCTGAGAAGCCTAAGTCAAGATACCAAGGTTGGACTCGTCCTCGTAACTTTGGCGAGAGTGTCTTCAAGGCACCTTATGAGGAGATTCAGCTTCAAAGCTATGGACCTTATGCTCATGGTCATAATTTCAAAAAGACACCAAAAGTAAAACCTATTGTAGAAAAGCCTATGAAGGAGAAGACCTCATGTTACTGCCATCATCATGAAGCCTCTTCCTCCAAGAGTAAAGCTCCTGCTAGACCTTCATTCCAGAAAGTCAAGCAGGACTACACAAGGCAAAGATACAACAGGTTCAACTGTTGGTGTTGTGGCAGAATTGGTCATTTTGCCAGTGATTGTTGGTTCAATCCTAAAAATGCTGCAACCCCTAAAGTTAGCAACGTGAGAGTGACCACTCATGAGGCTAATACTCGTAGGGGGAGTATTCTAACTCGAGACAAAGGACCCAAACTTGTTTGGGTTCCTAAGGCTAAATGATTGTAATTGCAGGTATGTCCAAAGGCCACCAAAACGCCAATCTGGTACTTGGACAGTGGATGTTCTCGGCATATGACCGGGACAAGGAGCCTACTACAGAATTACACCTCAGTCTGCAACGGACCAAAGGTCATCTTTGGAGGTTCAGATCGAGGAATAACTAAAGGCTATGGTATGATTTCTAACGGTAGCATATCCTTTTCGGATATAGCCTATGTTGAAGGATTGGAACACAATCTCATCAGCATAAGCCAACTATGCGACAAAGGATACGTAGTTGAATTTCATGCTGACAAGTGTTTGATAAAATCGGTTGACAACATGGAAACTATTTTATCTGGCACTCGAAGCAGAAATATTTTCTGTTTAAACTTCATCTGTATAGACTCTTCGACACCAGTGTGTTTGTTAGCAAAAAATAGTGCATCTCTTGCTGACCAATGACACAAGAGACTAGCACATATTAATTTCAAAACTATTAATAAATTATTCTCTCAAAATTTAGTACGTGATGCGCCTAATGTCAAGTGTGTTACGGACAGCCCTTGTCACGCTTGTATCAAAGGCAAGCAAACAAAAAGTACGTTTAAAAGCATAATAGGCAAAGATTCCAATAGAAGCTTACAACTTCTCCATATGGACTTGTTTGGTCCACTGCAAATTAGAAGTTTGGGAGGTAAGGAATATACGTTGGTTATTGTGGATGATTACTCGCGCTTTGCATGGGTATTCTTTCTGAAACACAAGTCAGATACCTTCAGCATTTTCACTAATTTTGTTAGGCAAATCTAGAATGAATACAACTGTTCCGTAGTCAAAATCAGAAGTGACAATGGAACGGAATTCAAGTCTGGAGCCATGACAGAATTCTGTGAAAGTCAAGGTATCTTTCATGAGTTTTCCTATCCTCGTACCCCACAGCAAAATGGAGTAGCTGAGAGAAGGAATAGAACACTCATAGAGGCATGCCGGACCATGTTGAGTGATGCCTCACTCCCAGAATACTTCTGGGCTGAAGCTGTCAACACCGCTTGTCACGTGCAAAATCGAGCACTCATCAACAAGAACCATGATAAGACCCCTTACGAACTTCTAAAAGGCAGGAAACCAAACATTTCATACTTCAGAATCTTTGGCTGTAAATGCTTCGTACTTAACAACGGCAAGTATCACTCTACCAAGTTTAGCGAGAAAAGCTTTGAAGGTATTTTTGTAGGTTACAGCAGCCATAGTAAGGCTTATCGTATATTTAATAGAAAAACTCTAGTGCTAGAAGAGTCGATACATCTTGTATTTGATGAGACGAGTATGCTGCAAAGCAACTCCTCTAGTGTGCCTATTGTAGATGCAGGTATAAAGTTGCAGGAACTTAGTTTGGATGAATCTGCAAAAGGTGAAGACGAGACGTTCATCAAGATCACCTCTATAACCTCTAATGGAGAGGCAGATGTTCAAGATGAAGAACTCACTCCAGCTGAAGATGCAACTCCAGTGGCTGAAGAGATTCCTGATGCAAGAACCATGGGGTTCAGGCACCTGAAGGATCATCCCATTGATCAAATCATAGGAGATCCTCTGGATGGTGTTAGAACTCGTCGAGGTACAACTAACGAGAATTTACACTTAAGTTTTCTCTCACAGGTTGAACCAAAGAAATTTGAGAAAGCCAACTCCGATGCATCCTGGATTCTAGCCATGGAAGAAGAACTGAATCAGTTCAAACGATGCAAGGTTTGGACACTTGTTCCTAGACCCAAAGGTAAGAACGTCATTGGGACAAAATGGGTCTACCAAAACAAGATGGATGTAGATGGAACAATTGTAAAGAATAAGGCCAGACTCGTCGCTAAGGGATACCGTCAAGAAGAAGGAATTGACTTCGACCAAACATATGCTCCAGTGGCAAGACTGGAAGCGATCAGGCTATTTCTAGCCTACGCCGCACTTAAGGGCTTCACCGTCTATCAAATGGACGTTAAGTCCGCTTTCCTGAATGGTGACATTAAGGAAGAAGTGTACGTAGAGCAACCTCCAGGTTTCGTTGATCCAACTCATCCTAATTATGTTTACTTATTGCAAAAAGAACTATATGGTCTTAAGCAAGCTCCTCGAGCTTGGTATGAGACGCTGTCTACCTTTCTTCTTGAGAACAAGTTCACAAGAGGAAAGATAGACAAGACATTATTTCTTAGGGAAATAAAAGGCAAGATTTTGCTAGTGCAAATCTATGTCGACGACATTATTTTTGGCTCTACAGATAACAGCCTCTGCAAAAAGTTCTCTAAACTTATGCAAGGGAAGTTTGAAATGAGCAGTATGGGAGAGCTGAAGTATTTCTTAGGGCTTCAAGTGAAACAATCTGAGGATGGAATTTTCATCTCACAGACCAAATTCACCAAAGAGCTACTTAAGAAATTTGGAATGGAGAATGCAACCTCTATGAGGACTCCAATGGCCTCAGCTATGTCTCTGGACAAGGATGAGAAAGGGAAACCTTTTGATGAAACCAAGTACAGAAGCATAATTGGGTCCTTGCTCTACCTCACTGCAAGTAGACCAGATATAATGTTCTCAACATGTGTATGTGCTAGATTTCAGGTGAACTCTAAGGAATCTCACTACATCGCTGCAAAGCGAATCTTGAGATACCTCAAAGGTACACCAAATCTTGGCTTATGGTACCCAAGAAGTGATGATAGTGAACTAATTGGATTTTCAGATGCAGACTTTGCAGGTAGCAAAGATGACAGGAAAAGTACCTCCGGGACTTGCCAATTTCTCGGAAAGAGACTCATTTCCTGGAGCAGTAAGAAACAGAACTGTGTAGCCATCTCAACGGCTGAATCAGAGTACATCTCTGCAGGCAGCTGTTGTGAACAGCTCTTATGGATCAATAATCAGTTTGAAGACTACAACATGAAGTTCCAGAACATTCCCTTGTTCTGTGACTCTTCCAGCGCTATAGCAATAGCCAACAACTCAGTCTCCCACAGCCGGACCAAGCACATAGAGCTTCGCTATCATTTCATCCTGGAGCATGTGGAAAATGGAGACATAGATCTACAATATGTCTCCACAGACAGGCAAGTTGCAGATATATTCACCAAGCCGCTGGACGAGTCCAAATTCTCGTTCTTCAAAACTGAGCTTGGAATGCTCAACAAAGAAGACCAGTGATGGACTCTCAAGATTAAGAAGATATCAGTAGTGTTGGCTGCTCAGAGGTACAGTTTTCAGTGGCAACAGAAATCTATCAGGGAAATTCCTTCAAGTATTATAGACTCGAGCATAGTTAGACTTACACGAGTAAACGGCTAATACTCGAGTAAAAAGTTTTACATACTCGAGTAATCCAAAAGATACTCGTGTATGAACTTTACATACTCGAGTATTCCAAAAGATACTCGTGTATGTCGTTTACCTACTCGAGTATGTTTTATCGAATACTCGTGTATGTTGTTACCTACTCGAGTATACTAAGCCTAATACTCGTGTATGCTGCCATCTTCTACTCGAGTACTCGAACTTTCTGGAATTCAAAATCTTCTATTCGCACCGAGCCACTTGCCGCCTCATACAGGTATGACTGTATACTTAGTTATTCTTAAACCTAAATTAGGATTACTTATATATATATACAAAACGAAAAATCCTTTCCACTTCTCATTCACTCGAGTAGCCGCCGACCTCTCGTATTCCCGAAATCACTGTTCTTCGTCTTCCTTCGCCGCAAGCTTTCCGAATCGCAGATGGCACCTCCTTCCTCGAAAATCGGAATAGGCTCCGAACTCGTCCCAGAGGGCATTGCCGACCTTTCCGATGACTTTCGCAACCTCCTGATCTTGTTAGACACCGCCGGATTAACTTTCCTCCTCCAGACGCCGTGCAGAGCAATAATCCCCGCAGTTGAAGAATTCTACAGAAACCTAAAGGTCAAAAGGAATGGGAAAGTTCTGAAAACAAAGGTCAGTGGGATCAAGATCCGTCTCGATAAAACCTCTATTTCCACCTTGCTCCGACTCCCTGTAGTCGATGAAGAAGACGACCTAACTCCTGAAGATTCCGACCGGACTGCTCTGTACTGTGGAGTGGATCCAGAATGTGATACTTTCAGCCGGGCCGATTGCAACAGAGAAGGGAAGTTCTTAATTGATGTAATCTCAAAAGTTATCTTATGCAAGACCTACTCGATCAGAGAAATCTCACACAACATGTTTGCCATCATGCAAGCCATAGTCTGCAGGAAAAAGTTCCAGTTTGGAATGATGTTACTGGAAAAGATTCAGGGAAGCGTCAAGCAACCAAATTTTGCAAGGATCATCTCTCTCCTTCTCCATGAGATAAATCCTCAAGTGTTTGACCTCTCCAAAGGTACTCCCCTCCATCACATGAAAAAGGTCACCCTCTCCTCTATACAAAGATATGAGATAAAGCTTCAGAACACTGCTCAAACCTCTAAGGCCTCACAAGCAGCAGATGCTCCCAGAAATCAGGCTGTGATCAGGACTCCATCTCCACCTCAACATCAAATTGCTGACACTCTGGGTGCAGTAATTGAGGGGGAGCCTGCCTCATCCACCCCTCAGGTACAGACTTCAGAACTACCAGTCCACACTGTCAGAGATCCTTCTCCACCATCCTTTCCAGATCTCCAGATATCCTCAGAAGCTCTAAGTCAGCCAGAAACCCAGGTTCAGGAGGAGCCTCTATCATCAGCTGCAGACATAGCAAGCATGATTGAAGAACTGAGAGATACCAGTCCCCCTCCTCCAGCAGATAATGTAAGTCATGATAAAGAACCTGAGCTAACAGAAGAACAGATCCCTGCAGCAGAACCCTCTCCATCCCCTGCTCACTCTCCCTTAGCAGCAGCAGATCTTCATGATGGTATCATCCTGTCCGATGACGAGGAGGATTCCCCAGAACCTGTTGACCCTCCTCTGAGGACACTTGACTTCTCTCTCCCCTCCTTCTCTGACCCTTGTGATTCCATAGAGATAATTCCAACCAAGAGAGCTGTGAGCTCAGTGATTGTGGAAGAGATCCCCCCTTGGACTACTCCTGCTCCCTCAGTCCCTGCATCAACCTCAGCCCCTTCCTCTTCTTCCTCTTCAGATCTTATAAGCAAGATTGAGCTTATGCTCAAAGAACAGAGAGATTACTTTGATGCCTCTCTGCAGTCAATCACCTCCAAGGTCTCTGCTCTTGAAAAGGAGATGAGCAGAGGCTTTGCTGAAATTCAAGCAAACACTGACACACTCAAGCAGCTGTTCAAGATTGGAGGCAAAGCAATAGATCACACCATCACAAGCATAGGTGAGCTGAGGAATCAGGCAGAGACAGTAGCTCACAATCAGCTCAAGCTAGATGAGAGAGCTGAAACTAATGTTGTGAAAGTATGTAATGAAGTGAGCACCTTCAGAGATGAAGCAATTGCCCAGCTATCCATAGATATCAGCAAGGGGGAGAAGATCGTAAAAGAACAAGTTGAAAAGCTATCTGAACAAGCTGAAGCTCAAATTAAACAACTATCTACCCAATCTCAAGATGCTGTAAGTGATCTTGTAAAAGGATTGAAAGAATCTATTCTTTCCCAGCTCCAGTCTGTAAAATTCTATACCTATGACACTGTTGTCTAGCTGCATAATCAGAACTTTCCTGAGTTTCAACTGAACCCCTCCATCATACCTCAACATCTAGATCCTCTTGCAGAACAGCCTCCAGCAGATGATTCAGCTCAGGCAACCTTTCAAGGAGGTGTGCCAGTCTTCTCACCCAGACCTGAGGGTGATGTGACTGAGCCTCCCCTATCCTATACTGAGACATGGCAAGATGATTTTCCACAAAATTCTCAAGGTCCCTCAAAGAAGAAAAGAAAATATGGTGACGGCGCTTCTGCCAGCCGTTCTGCACCCAGGAAAGAGCCAGCTTCTGAAGGTAGGCCACCTGTTGTACATGCTGAAGTGTGGAGTCCTACCTCTAAGTCTCTAATTCTTGATACCTTGAGGTTAGTGACAGATCTTGGTGAGAACAGAGATAACCATTACAGTTATTCAGAATGGAAAGCCTATGAAGCATCTCAGATAAAGATCAGGCTCCATGACAGGAATTGGGGGCACAACAACCCAGCTGCTCCTCCTAGGCCCAGGACTTACTTTCCTAAACCTTTCAGTTACCTAGAGAGGCAAGAGATGAAGAGAGAAAGGATGAACAAAGAAGCCCCTTCTTGAGTTGATATGAGAGTGTGGAAATGGACCTTTGATTTGTTTAAAACATTTCTATATATATATATTTAATTCTGATTATGGCAATGTTTTTGTTTACCCTGCTTTAGCATCAGTTTATTCTCTTTTTATATGTATGTTGTTCTTTTACTCTAAGTAATTCACCTTAGTTTAGAGGGTGCTGACATCTACAAATAGGGGAAGATTGTTGAGATTTGTCTCCACAATACCTCAGATTTGTAGGAGGTCAGACCTTGAACTAAGATGAATTAAGATGTATTTGATGGTGTGTTTGAGTTGTATGTGTGTAGGTTCTCATTGCCAAGTGTAGACCAATGTCAGTCTATAATGGGTCACCAAACACAGGACCATGCAATGTAATCCCTCATTGTGTGATCCAAAGTGTTGGCCCATGTATAGCCTCTCTATTGGGATACACTTCTCATTCATGCACTTGGATTGATGGACAGATGCATTGAAGCTAATTTCCTCAGAAAAATATTTCTAAGTCCTTTTCATACTCGAGTATCAGACTTAATACTCGAGTAGTTAGTTAGTCACTCGAGTAAGTTCTTTTCATACTCGAGTAAGTGACTTAGTCACTCGAGTAAATCATATATCATACTCGAGTAGATCCATTTCTTCTCTTCTCTGAAAGTTCAAGTATTCATACTCGAGTAACTGCTTTTCATACTCGAGTAAGTGTTTCTTATACTCGAGTAATTGATTTTCATACTCGAGTAAGTGAATGTTTTCCCGAGTAACTTTCTATACATACTCGAGTAATTTCTTTCCCTTTACTCGAGTGTCTTCAACTCTTTCACTCGAGTAGTTCTTCGTTCTCTGTCTAAAGAAAATTCTCTTAAGTCCTATTACTCGAGTATTTACTCTGATACTCGAGTAGTTCCCTTTCACTCGAGTAAGTTCTTTTCTGATACTCGAGTAGTTTTAGTTTCACTCGAGTAGATTTCTCTTCTTATACTCGAGTATACTTCTCATTGCCACTCGAGTATCTAACTTCTCATACTCGAGTATATCTTGTCTCTAACTCGAGTATAGTATATCCATTATTCCAAAATTTCTCTAAGTACAATTTCGCCATGTGTATTTTGAATCGGTTATTTCTGATTGGTCCACGTGTCATCCCTAATTAAGATTATGACCGTTGGAGTCCACCTATAAATAGGTCCTTTCAGATTTGACTAATCACAAGATTACAGAGATATTCATTTTAAGAAAGAAAAAGAAAGTCCGTGAACCCTAATTTCTCACGCCGCCATTGACGTTCACGGAAGAAGTTCTGGATCGCCGATCTCTGTCTTCAACGATTGTTTCTCCAGTGATCCAGACAAAAGTGAATCACTCGATCTCGCCGAGCCTCAAAGATTTCAGATCTATCTTCTCGATCGAGGTGATTCTAGTTTTCAGATTCGTGGATCTCTCTCAAGTTGTCTTCAACCTTTTCTGATCAAGCCAAAGTTCTTAAAGAAGAAGACTGTCAAGATCCAGATCTGAGATTTTATTATTGGTTGTATTTTATTTTTCAAACCAAGTTTCATTGTAGGAGGTTTTCTCCGAGATTAGTAGGAAGACCTTTTCTTCCGAGTTTTGTAGATCCGATTTGGATCGAGATTTGTAGGAACGTGGTTCCGAGGTGTAGGATTATTTTCAATCCGAGATAGTGGAGTAGCCGAGTCTAGTGATTTGCTAGATCGGCGAGGAAAGTGGACGTACCCAAGATTGGGGAACCACTATAAATCTCTTGTCGTCTGTGATTGCTTGATGTGTGCTGTGTTAGTTTTTAATTCCGCATTTGACAAGCATTTCACCTATTCACCCCCCTCTAGGTGATTTAGGCTATCAACTTAGCACTTTCAATTGGTATCAGAGGGAGGTTCATCGTTAAAAGGTTAGCACCTTGATCGTATCCTTCTAAGTTGAGTATCAAGCATGAGTAAGACTAAGGATTTTTCCAAGCTCCCTATCTGCACCAAGAACAACTTTCCTATGTGGAAGGAAAGGGTCAAATTCTTCATGGAAGCTGTAGACCCTCGGATCTTCATGATTGTTAAAGAAGGTCCTTATGTTCCTATGACCGTATCAACAATAGATCCAACCAAAAGGGTACCAAAGAAATTGATGGATCTAGACAAGGATGAGATTGCACTTGTCTCTCTGGACAAGAAAGCTAAGAATATTATAGCAAGTGCAGTCGATGACTCAATGCTGCAGAATCTGATTCATTGCCAATCTGCTAAGGAGATGTGGCAATCCCTAGTGACTCTAATGGAAGGTACTGAAGAAGTGAGGGATGATCGTAGGTCCCTACTGAACCAGAAGTATGAAGCCTTCAGGCAAGGACCAAAGGAGGCTATAGCCGACACATTTGAAAACTTCTTCAAGATAGTCAATGGCCTAAGAGTGTATGGGCGAGTCTTCACAAATGGAGAGCTGAATGATAAGTTTCTAAGATCTCTCACCAAAGAATGGGATAACAAAGTTTGTGCCATCCGAGAGTTTGGCAGACTAGCTGAGACAGATCCACAGAACTTATTTGGCAAGCTGATGTCCTATGAACTGCAAATCAACTCTAGAAAAGCTGAAGAAGAGAATAGTCGCTTCTCCTCAAAAGAAAGGTCAGTTGCTTTGAAGGCCGACAGTTCAAGGAAGGGCAAAGCTGCCTCACCAGTCCCTCCTCAAGAAATAAGTGAAGAAGAAGGCTTCGAGCCAAGCACCTCAGGCTCAGAACTATCTGAAGGAGAGTTCTCTTTGCTCTCCCG
The DNA here is from genome assembly GCA_039513925.1 of Platanthera zijinensis. NCBI lineage: Eukaryota > Viridiplantae > Streptophyta > Magnoliopsida > Asparagales > Orchidaceae > Platanthera > Platanthera zijinensis. Next base: position 270,766,882 of record CM077079.1, on the reverse strand, counting down.
ACAATTCAAGAAATTCTTAAATAAGAAGAAGCAATGGAGAGGCAAAGATGCGTCATTCAGAAGATCACGACGTGATGATGATCAGAGAAAGAAAGGCTCAAGTAGCCACGACAGGTATAACTCTAAACCGAACAAACAGATTTCGACTGACATCATTTGTTATTGCTGCAATAAGCCAGGTCATGTCATCGCCGATTGCCCTCACAAGAAGAAAGAGGGAGGAAGAAGAGAGGAAAAAAAATCCTCACACTATAAGAAGAGGACGGAGAAAAGCCTAGTAGCCAAGAAGAGCAAAACTCTCAGCGACTCCGACTCAACTGAGTCGAGTGAAGAAGAGGAAGCTTACTTCGGGCTCATGGCTCATTCAGATGATGAACAAGTCCCCCAGTTTACTGGGGAGGTAAAATCTCACACTCCTCTCTCTGATTCTGATGATGACAATGAGCAAGAGGGATATTCCTCTGAAGATGAATCTGAGCTCATGGGTCAGTATAAGGAGTTACTCACCGCTTACGAAAAATGTCGTAGAGTAGTGAAAACTCAAGCCAAAGAGATAAAATCTCTACAGGCTAGTGAGAGCAGCTTGAGAGAAGAAGTCAATAAGACTAACTCTCTTCAAGAGAACTTCAATGCAGCTATGGAGGAATACAATAAAGCTCTCAAGCACCTCGACCTTAAGGAGAAAATCATCAAAGAACTGGAACAACAACTCGAGGCTGAAAAGAAGCTTGTTGAGAGTTTCTCTAAGCCTAAGACAGTTCTTCCAATCGTTGTTGAATTCTCTGCTAAGGCCAAGGGTGCTGGTTTAGGCCACATTGGCTCTTCTAGTAAATCCTCTAGGAGAAACAAGGCCAAGAGAAAGAATAAGGCTGCCCGGAAGGCTCTAGCTGAAGAAAAAGGGAAAGCTCCCTTGGAACATGTTGTGTTCAAGAAAGTTATCTTTCCCACGAACGAACTCGATTATGAGTCCACCTACGGACACTTTTCTAGGCCGATCCCTGAGAAGCCTAAGTCAAGATACCAAGGTTGGACTCGTCCTCGTAACTTTGGCGAGAGTGTCTTCAAGGCACCTTATGAGGAGATTCAGCTTCAAAGCTATGGACCTTATGCTCATGGTCATAATTTCAAAAAGACACCAAAAGTAAAACCTATTGTAGAAAAGCCTATGAAGGAGAAGACCTCATGTAACTGCCATCATCATGAAGCCTCTTCCTCCAAGAGTAAAGCTCCTGCTAGACCTTCATTCCAGAAAGTCAAGCAGGACTACACAAGGCAAAGATACAACAGGTTCAACTATTGGTGTTGTGGCAGAATTGGTCATTTTGCCAGTGATTGTTGGTTCAATCCTAAAAATGCTGCAACCCCTAAAGTTAGCAACGTGAGAGTGACCACTCATGAGGCTAATACTCGTAGGGGGAGTATTCTAACTCGAGACAAAGGACCCAAACTTGTTTGGGTTCCTAAGGCTAAATGATTGTAATTGCAGGTATGTCCAAAGGCCACCAAAACGCCAATCTGGTACTTGGACAGTGGATGTTCTCGGCATATGACCGGGACAAGGAGCCTACTACAGAATTACACCTCAGTCTGCAACGGACCAAAGGTCATCTTTGGAGGTTCAGATCGAGGAATAACTAAAGGCTATGGTATGATTTCTAACGGTAGCGTATCCTTTTCGGATGTAGCCTATGTTGAAGGATTGGAACACAATCTCATCAGCATAAGCCAACTATGCGACAAAGGATACGTAGTTGAATTTCATGCTGACAAGTGTTTGATAAAATTGGTTGACAACATGGAAACTATTTTATCTGGCACTCGAAGCAGAAATATTTTCTGTTTAAACTTCATCTGTATAGACTCTTCGACACCAGTGTGTTTGTTAGCAAAAAATAGTGCATCTCTTGCTGACCAATGACACAAGAGACTAGCACATATTAATTTCAAAACTATTAATAAATTATTCTCTCAAAATTTAGTACGTGATGCGCCTAATGTCAAGTGCGTTACGGACAGCCCTTGTCACGCTTGTATCAAAGGCAAGCAAACAAAAAGTACGTTTAAAAGCATAATAAGCAAAGATTCCAATAGAAGCTTACAGCTTCTCCATATGGACTTGTTTGGTCCACTGCAAATTAGAAGTTTGGGAGGTAAGGAATATACATTGGTTATTGTGGATGATTACTCGCGCTTTGCATGGGTATTCTTTCTGAAACACAAGTCAGATACCTTCAGCATTTTCACTAATTTTGTTAGGCAAATCCAGAATGAATACAACTGTTCCGTAGTCAAAATCAGAAGTGACAATGGAACGGAATTCAAGTCTGGAGCCATGACAGAATTCTGTGAAAGTCAAGGTATCTTTCATGAGTTTTCCTCTCCTCATACCCCACAGCAAAATGGAGTAGCTGAGAGAAGGAATAGAACACTCATAGAGGCATGCCGGACCATGTTGAGTGATGCCTCACTCCCAGAATACTTCTGGGCTGAAGCTGTCAACACCGCTTGTCACGTGCAAAATCGAGCACTCATCAACAAGAACCATGATAAGACCCCTTACGAACTTCTAAAAGGCAGGAAACCAAACATTTCATACTTCAGAATCTTTGGTTGTAAATGCTTCGTGCTTAACAACGGCAAGTATCACTCTACCAAGTTTAGCGAGAAAAGCTTTGAAGGTATTTTTGTAGGTTACAGCAGCCATAGTAAGGCTTATCGTATATTTAATAGAAAAACTCTAGTGCTAGAAGAGTCGATACATCTTGTATTTGATGAGACGAGTATGCTGCAAAGCAACTCCTCTAGTGTGCCTATTGTAGATGCAGGTATAAAGTTGCAGGAACTTAGTTTGGATGAATCTGCAAAAGGTGAAGACGAGACGTTCATCAAGATCACCTCTACAACCTCTAATGGAGAGGCAGATGTTCAAGATGAAGAACTCACTCCAGCTGAAGATGCAACTCCAGTGGCTGAAGAGATTCCTGATGCAAGAACCATGGGGTTCAGGCACCTGAAGGATCATCCCATTGATCAAATCATAGGAGATCCTCTGGATGGTGTTAGAACTCGTCGAGGTACAACTAACGAGAATTTACACTTAAGTTTTCTCTCACAGGTTGAACCAAAGAAATTTGAGGAAGCCAACTCCGATGCATTCTGGATTCTAGCCATGGAAGAAGAACTGAATCAGTTCAAACGATGCAAGGTTTGGACACTTGTTCCTAGACCCAAAGGTAAGAACGTCATTGGGACAAAATGGGTCTACCAAAACAAGATGGATGTAGATGGAACAATTGTAAAGAATAAGGCCAGACTCGTCGCTAAGGGATACCGTCAAGAAGAAGGAATTGACTTCGACCAGACATATGCTCCAGTGGCAAGACTGGAAGCGATCAGGCTATTTCTAGCCTACGCCGCACTTAAGGGCTTCACCGTCTATCAAATGGACGTTAAGTCCGCTTTCCTGAATGGTGACATTAAGGAAGAAGTGTACGTAGAGCAACCTCCAGGTTTCGTTGATCCAACTCATCCTAATTATGTTTACTTATTGCAAAAAGCACTATATGGTCTTAAGCAAGCTCTTCGAGCTTGGTATGAGACGCTGTCTACCTTTCTTCTTGAGAACAAGTTCACAAGAGGAAAGATAGACAAGACATTATTTCTTAGGGAAATAAAAGGCAAGATTTTGCTAGTGCAAATCTATGTCGACGACATTATTTTTGGCTCTACAGATAACAGCCTCTGCAAAAAGTTCTCTAAACTTATGCAAGGGAAGTTTGAAATGAGCAGTATGGGAGAGCTGAAGTATTTCTTAGGGCTTCAAGTGAAACAATCTGAGGATGGAATTTTCATCTCACAGACCAAGTTCACCAAAGAGCTACTTAAGAAATTCGGAATGGAGAATGCAACCTCTATGAGGACTCCAATGGCCTCAGCTATGTCTCTGGATAAGGATGAGAAAGGGAAACCTTTTGATGAAACCAAGTACAGAAGCATAATTGGGTCCTTGCTCTACCTCACTGCAAGTAGACCAGATATAATGTTCTCAACATGTGTATGTGCTAGATTTCAGGTGAACTCTAAGGAATCTCACTACATCGCTGTAAAGCGAATCTTGAGATACCTCAAAGGTACACCAAATCTTGGCTTATGGTACCCAAGAAGTGATGATAGTGAACTAATTGGATTTTCAGATGCAGACTTTGCAGGTAGCAAAGATGACAGGAAAAGTACCTCCGGGACTTGCCAATTTCTCGGAAGGAGACTCATTTCCTGGAGCAGTAAGAAATAGAACTGTGTAGCCATCTCAACGGCTGAATCAGAGTACATCTCTGCAGGCAGCTGTTGTGCACAGCTCTTATGGATCAAGAATCAGTTTGAAGACTACAACATGAAGTTCCAGAACATTCCCTTGTTCTGTGACTCTTCCAGCGCTATAGCAATAGCCAACAACCCAGTCTCCCACAGCCGGACCAAGCACATAGAGCTTCGCTATCATTTCATCCGGGAGCATGTGGAAAATGGAGACATAGATCTACAATATGTCTCCACAGACAGGCAAGTTGCAGATATATTCACCAAGCCGCTGGACGAGTCCAAATTCTCGTTCTTCAAAACTGAGCTTGGAATGCTCAACAAAGAAGACCAGTGATGGACTCTCAAGATTAAGAAGATATCAGTAGTGTTGGCTGCTCAGAGGTACAGTTTTCAGTGGCAACAGAAATCTATCAGGGAAATTTCTTCAAGTATTAGAGACTCGAGCATAGTTAGACTTACACGAGTAAACGGCTAATACTCGAGTAAAAAGTTTTACATACTCGAGTAATCCAAAAGATACTCGTGTATGAACTTTACATACTCGAGTATTCCAAAAGATACTCGTGTATGACGTTTACCTACTCGAGTATGTTTTATCGAATACTCGTGTATGTTGTTACCTACTCGAGTATACTAAGCCTAATACTCGTGTATGCTGCCATCTTCTACTCGAGTACTCGAACTTTCTGGAATTCAAAATCTTCTATTCGCACCGAGCCACTTGCCGCCTCATACAGGTATGACTGTATACTTAGTTATTCTTAAACCTAAATTAGGATTACTTATATATATACAAAATGAAAAATCCTTTCCACTTCTCATTCACTCGAGTAGCCGCCGACCTCTCGTATTCCCGAAATCACTGTTCTTCGTCTTCCTTCGCCGCAAGCTTTCCGAATCGCAGATGGCACCTCCTTCCTCGAAAATCGGAATAGGCTCCGAACTCGTCCCAGAGGGCATTGCCGACCTTTCCGATGACTTTCGCAACCTCCTGATCTTGTTAGACACCGCCGGATTAACTTTCCTCCTCCAGACGCTGTGCAGAGCAATAATCCCCGCAGTTGAAGAATTCTACAGAAACCTAAAGGTCAAAAGGAATGGGAAAGTTCTGAAAACAAAGGTCAGTGGGATCAAGATCCGTCTCGATAAAACCTCTATGTCCACCTTGCTCCGACTCCCTGTAGTCGATGAAGAAGACGACCTAACTCCTGAAGATTCCGACCGGACTGCTCTGTACTGTGGAGTGGATCCAGAATGTGATACTTTCAGCCGGGCCGATTGCAACAGAGAAGGGAAGTTCTTAATTGATGTAATCTCAAAAGTTATCTTATGCAAGACCTACTCGATCAGAGAAATCTCACACAACATGTTTGCCATCATGCAAGCCATAGTCTGCAGGAAAAAGTTCCAGTTTGGAATGATGTTACTGGAAAAGATTCAGGGAAGCGTCAAGCAACCAAATTTTGCAAGGATCATCTCTCTCCTTCTCCATGAGATAAATCCTCAAGTGTTTGACCTCTCCAAAGGTACTCCCCTCCATCACATGAAAAAGGTCACCCTCTCCTCTATACAAATATATGAGATAAAGCTTCAGAACACTGCTCAAACCTCTAAGGCCTCACAAGCAGCAGATGCTCCCAGAAATCAGGCTGTGATCAGGACTCCATCTCCTCCTCAACATCAAATTGCTGACACTCTGGGTGCAGTAATTGAGGGGGAGCCTGCCTCATCCACCCCTCAGGTACAGACTTCAGAACTACCAGTCCACACTGTCAGAGATCCTTCTCCACCATCCTTTCCAGATCTCCAGATATCCTCAGAAGCTCTAAGTCAGCCAGAAACCCAGGTTCAGGAGGAGCCTCTATCATCAGCTGCAGACATAGCAAGCATGATTGAAGAACTGAGAGATACCAGTCCCCCTCCTCCAGCAGATACTGTAAGTCATGATAAAGAACCTGAGCTAACAGAAGAACAGATCCCTGCAGCAGAACCCTCTCCATCCCCTGCTCACTCTCCCTTAGCAGCAGCAGATCTTCATGATGGTATCATCCTGTCCGATGACGAGGAGGATTCCCCAGAACCTGTTGACCCTCCTCTGAGGACACTTGACTTCTCTCTCCCCTCCTTCTCTGACCCTTGTGATTCCATAGAGATAATTCCAACCAAGAGAGCTGTGAGCTCAGTGATTGTGGAAGAGATCCCCCCTTGGACTACTCCTGCTCCCTCAGTCCCTGCATCAACCTCAGCCCCTTCCTCTTCTTCCTCTTCAGATCTTGTAAGCAAGATTGAGCTTATGCTCAAAGAACAGAGAGATTACTTTGATGCCTCTCTGCAGTCAGTCACCTCCAAGGTCTCTGCTCTTGAAAAGGAGATGAGCAGAGGCTTTGCTGAAATTCAAGCAAACACTGACACACTCAAGCAGCTGTTCAAGATTGGAGGCAAAGCAATAGATCACACCATCACAAGCATAGGTGAGCTGAGGAATCAGGCAGAGACAGTAGCTCACAATCAGCTCAAGCTAGATGAGAGAGCTGAAACTAATGTTGTGAAAGTATGTAATGAAGTGAGCACCTTCAGAGATGAAGCAATTGCCCAGCTATCCATAGATATCAGCAAGGGGAGAAGATCGTAAAAGAACAAGTTGAAAAGCTATCTGAACAAGCTGAAGCTCAAATTAAACAACTATCTACCCAATCTCAAGATGCTGTAAGTGATCTTGTAAAAGGATTGAAAGAATCTATTCTTTCCCAGCTCCAGTCTGTAAAATTCTATACCTATGACACTACTGTCTAGCTGCATAATCAGAACTTTCCTGAGTTTCAACTGAACCCCTCCATCATACCTCAACATCTAGATCCTCTTGCAGAACAGCCTCCAGCAGATGATTCAGCTCAGGCAACCTTTCAAGGAGGTGTGCCAGTCTTCTCACCCAGACCTGAGGGTGATGTGACTGAGCCTCCCCTATCCTATACTGAGACATGGCAAGATGATTTTCCACAAAGTTCTCAAGGTCCCTCAAAGAAGAAAAGAAAATATGGTGACGATGCTTCTGCCAGCCGTTCTGCACCCAGGAAAGAGCCAGCTTCTGAAGGTAGGCCACCTGTTGTACATGCTGAAGTGTGGAGTCCTACCTCTAAGTCTCTAATTCTTGATACCTTGAGGTTAGTGACAGATCTTGGTGAGAACAGAGATAACCACTACAGTTATTCAGAATGGAAAGCCTATGAAGCATCTCAGATAAAGATCAGGCTCCATGACAGGAATTGGGGGCACAACAACCCAGCTGCTCCTCCTAGGCCCAGGACTTACTTTCCTAAACCTTTCAGTTACCTAGAGAGGCAAGAGCTGAAGAGAGAAAGGATGAACAAAGAAGCCCCTTCTTGAGTTGATATGAGAGTGTGGAAATGGACCTTTGATTTGTTTAAAACATTTCTATATATATATATATTTAATTCTGATTATGGCAATGTTTTTGTTTACCCTGCTTTAGCATCAGTTTATTCTCTTTTTATATGTATGTTGTTCTTTTACTCTAAGTAATTCACCTTAGTTTAGAAGGTGCTGACATCTACAAATAGGGGGAGATTGTTGGGATTTGTCTCCACAATACCTCAGATTTGTAGGAGGTCAGACCTTGAACTAAGATGAATTAAGATGTATTTGATGGTGTGTTTGAGTTGTATGTGTGCAGGTTCTCATTGCCAAGTGTAGACCAATGTCAGTCTATAATGGGCCACCAAACACAGGACCATGCAATGTAATCCCTCATTGTGTGATCCAAAGTGTTGGCCCATGTATAGCCTCTCTATTGGGATACACTTCTCATTCATGCACTTGGATTGATGAACAGATGCATTGAAGCTAATTTCCTCAGAAAAATATTTCTAAGTCCTTTTCATACTCGAGTATCAGACTTAATACTCGAGTAGTTAGTTAGTCACTCGAGTAAGTTCTTTTCATACTCGAGTAAGTGACTTAGTCACTCGAGTAAATCATTTATCATACTCGAGTAGATCCATTTCTTCTCTTCTCTGAAAGTTCAAGTATTCATACTCGAGTAACTGCTTTTCATACTCGAGTAAGTGTTTCTTATACTCGAGTAATTGATTTTCATACTCGAGTAAGTGAATGTTTTCCCGAGTAACTTTCTATACATACTCGAGTAATTTCTTTCCCTTTACTCGAGTGTCTTCAACTCTTTCACTCGAGTAGTTCTTCGTTCTCTGTCTAAAGACAATTCTCTTAAGTCCTATTACTCGAGTATTTACTCTGATACTCGAGTAGTTCCCTTTCACTCGAGTAAGTTCTTTTCTGATACTCGAGTAGTTTTAGTTTCACTCGAGTAGATTTCTCTTCTTATACTCGAGTATACTTCTCATTGCCACTCGAGTATCTAACTTCTCATACTCGAGTATATCTTGTCTCTAACTCGAGTATAGTATATCCATTATTCCAGAATTTCTCTAAGTACAATTTCGCCATGTGTATTTTGAATCGGTTATTTCTGATTGGTCCACGTGTCATCCCTAATTAAGATTATGACCGTTGGAGTCCACCTATAAATAGGTCCTTTCAGATTTGACTAATCACAAGATTACAGAGATATTCATTTTAAGAAAGAAAAAGAAAGTCCGTGAACCCTAATTTCTCACGCCGCCATTGACGTTCACGGAAGAAGTTCTGGATCGCCGATCTCTGTCTTCAACGATTGTTTCTCCAGCGATCCAGACAAAAGTGAATCACTCGATCTCGCCGAGCCTCAAAGATTTCAGATCTATCTTCTCGATCGAGGTGATTCTAGTTTTCAGATTCGTGGATCTCTCTCAAGTTGTCTTCAACCTTTTCTGATCAAGCCAAAGTTCTTAAAGAAGAAGACTGTCAAGATCCAGATCTGAGATTTTATTATTGGTTGTATTTTATTTTTCAAACCAAGTTTCATTGTAGGAGGTTTTCTCCGAGATTAGTAGGAAGACCTTTTCTTCCGAGTTTTGTAGATCCGATTTGGATCGAGATTTGTAGGAACGTGGTTCCGAGGTGTAGGATTGTTTTCAATCCGAGATAGTGGAGTAGCCGAGTCTAGTGATTTGCTAGATCGGCGAGGAAAGTGGACGTACCCAAGATTGGGGAACCACTATAAATCTCTTGTCGTCTGTGATTGCTTGATGTGTGCTGTGTTAGTTTTTAATTCCGCATTTGACACGCATTTCACCTATTCACCCCCCTCTAGGTGATTTAGGCTATCAACTTAGCACTTTCATAAAGTAGGGGGAAAAGTAACATACCTGGAGAAAGAGCTCTGAGTGCTTTTCTCGGACGAGTGCTTCGGGTTCCCATGTACATTCATCTCGTACACAATTCGACCACAAAATCTTGACCATCAGAATGATCTTATTGCGTAGATCCCTTTACTTTATAATCTACTATGCTGACCAGTTCAAGCTGGACAGATCTATCTGACTGCAGCTGTATTGACGGTAAAGGGAGATGATGTTCTAGTTGTCGGAGGACTCGCATCAAGGATGAGACATGAAATACATTATGGAAATTTCCCAACTTTGGGGGCAGGGCTAATCGATAGGCAACATGACCAACACTCTCTATCACCTGATAGGGGCCCAAATAGCGGGGAAAAAGTTTCTTTTACTTCCTCAACCGGGAGACACCATGCATGGGATTAATTTTTCAAAAACTCCATTTCTCCCACGCTAAACTCCACCGGTCGGTGCCGTGTATTATAATATTCGTCCTGTCGGCACTGCGTTTCCCGCATTCGGCCTGTCGGCTCTGCATTTCCCACATTCGCTCATGGATTAGACGTATCGCTGTCGTAGTATCCTCAATATAAGCCACTCCTAAGGCCTCCAGGTCCCAATCTTGAGCCAAAAAACAACGGAGTTCGGCAACGCCTTCCATACAATACCTCGTACAGTGTCATCTTAATGTTGACCTGATAGCTGTAGTTATAAGAAAACTCGACTAAAGGCAGCAGCAGTTCTCATGGCTCGTTGTGCTATACTATGCAAAGTCGGAGTAGATCCTCCATCGTCCATTTCGTCCCGTCTGTTTGCCCATCTGTCTATGGGTGGAAGACGGTGCTAAAGGACAACTTGGTCCCCAAGTATGCATGCACCCGCCTCCATTTCTTGGATGTGAAACATCCATCACGATTCGACACAATGGACTTCGACACTCCGTAGAACCGAACCACTTGTTTTATGAATAATCTGGCAAGAACGTCAACTTCATTACTACGTCGGTTTGGAATGAACCTCACTATCTTGGTAAGTCGGTCCACGATAACCCATATAGAGTCGTTTCTAATACAGGATCGAGGTAAGCCGTGGACAAAGTCTATGAAAATATCCTCAAATTTCCATTCTGGTATCGGTAGGGGCTGCAATAGGCCTTCTGGATTATCGTATTCAACTTTAACCCTTTGACAGGTCTGACACTGGGCCACGAAGCTGGTTACGTCTCTTTTTATTTCGGGACAGAAAATAGTCCTGCGTAGATAAACATACATCTTAACCATACTAGGGTGAATAGAATACCTCAACTAGTGCGCTTCCCGAAGAATCTCATCTCGGATTCCTTCAGTAGAGGGAATATATAAGCAGTGCCTGAACTGCAAGATTCCATCGTGTAGGTCGAACTCCTCTGCGCTCTATCCTATAGAGACTAGATGATTGGGACCACTTCCGGATCGACCTTCTGGGCTTCTCGTATTCGATCCCGGATGTCGCACTGAATTTTCATCCAATATAGTTGGGACTGGTACTCTTATGGGTCTCTACGAGCAACACGAGTAATCTCCAAGTCTAACAAGGGCTGAGACAATTCTTTTGGAATCTGCTCCATCTAGTTCCCGACTATCGAGGGTCGGCGGCTCATCACGTCAGCAACTTTATTAGCCTTCCCGGGTTGGTACTTGAGAGCAAGACCATAATCACACCGAAATTCCAATTATCGGAGTTGTCGAAGGTTCAACTCTATTTGAGTCAAGATGTATTTGGGGCTCTTATGATCGAAGAAGATCTCGCATCTTACTCAGTACAAGTAGTGTCTCCAAATCTAGAGGGCGAAAACAACGACGTCCAACTCTAGATCGTGGATTGCGTAATTTAGCTCGTGTGGCTTTAGCTAGCGAGGTGCGTAAGCCACCACCTTACCATGCTGCATCCGAACAGCTCCCATTCCTTTCAGGGAGGCATTAGTATAGATTTGGAATCCTTCAATTACCGAGGGGATCGTAGGGATTGGAGCAAAAGTTAGCCGCTTATTTTAATTCAACGAACGCAGACACACATTCCGACGTCTATTGAAACATAACATCTTTTCTTGTAAGAGCTGAGAGGGGTAACACAATCTTAGAAAAAAATCCACGAATTTCCTGTAATACCCGGCAAGACAAAAGAAACTTCTTATGTTTGCTACCGTCTTAAGCGGCGACCAGTCTTGAACTGCCTGGATTTTGGCCTGATCCATTGCTACCTCACTTTTGTTGATGGTGTGGCCCAAGGATCCGACCTCCTCTTACCAGAATTCACACTTGCTGAACTTGGTAAAGAGAGAGTGTTCTCGAAGTTTAAGTGACACAATCTGCAGGTGTCTAGAATGGTCTACCCTGGTCTTTGAGTAGATCAAGATGTCGTCGATGAAGACGATCACAAAATGATTTAGGAAGGGTCTGAATACCTTAACCATCAGATCCATAAAGGCAGAGGGGCGTTAGTGAGCCCAAAAGGCATTACCATGAACACCTATAGACCATAGAGGTGGCTTAAGGCAATTTTGGGGATGTCTTCCTCCCGGATCCGTAGCTATTAGTAGCCTGATCTTAGGTCCATCTTGGAGAATATAGATGTACCTTGCAATCAATCGAACAACTCGTCAATCCTTGAAAGTGGATATGTATTCTGTATTGTAATCTAGTTTAGTTCCTTGTAATCTATGCACAAGCACAATGTCTCATCATTCCTTTTTACAATCAGTACAGGGATCCCTTGAGCGAGGAACTTGGGCGGACGAATCCATCATCTATCAGTTCCTGAAGTTGAATCTTCAATTCAACCAATACCTAAGGGGCCATTCGATGGGGGTGCTCGGGACACTAGTCGAGCTCCGGACACAAGCGCAATCTGAAGGTCAACCTCTCGCTGTGATGGCAAACCTAGGAGGGACTCCGAAAACACATCCAAAAAATCACGTACCACTGGTACCTCGACGAGTACTTGAAATTTATTCTTCATTTTGAAGTAGATGAGGAGTATATACGTATCATACAACAACACATACATCCGATGTAGGCATACACATGCATATAGTATATAACATAGGTATCGATATCTGGCGTTACTCTAGCGTTTAAGATATATACCTATCACTACATTGGGGGTTGGTACATGCTGACCTCTCTTGCCAACTCTATCCCTTCGGCCTCTCTGGCCATGTCCACGCAGTGCCTGTTCTCCCTGAACTGCTCTAAATCCCGGCCTTCCTACCTCCTGCGGGCAGAAAGCTCTCATGTGTCCCGACTGCTGGCACAGAAGTAGTTCCCTGCAAAGGGAACGTCTCGTCGAGCTACTTGCGCGGGCTGTGGTACTGGTGCTAGCCTGGGCTCCTACTACGGTGTTGGGGTGCTGGTGGGCGCCTATATGGCTGCATGCATTGTTTCTGTCTGCGCTCTCTCTCATGTCGGTAGGGAGCAACTCCTCTATCTCGTTCCTGACCTCTAGGACCTCGAGCTATCCTCGGCGCTGCTGGGCCACCATCCTCTTATCTAACTCTATCGTCGCGGTGTGAGTCGCTATGGTGTGGAAGGTGGACTGAGAGATCATGTTCAAGGCCTATCTCAAGTTAGTGGCTCCAAGGTTCCCAGCAAAACGGGTTAGGCAGATGAACTCTCTCTCGTAGTCTATCACCGTCCGGTCAACCTAATGGATGTGCAGGAACCTCTCCTACAGTGTAGCTCGGTAGCCGTCTGAGATGAAGTGCTCCGAGAGTGCTTCTGAGAACTCCCCCCTACAGGATAGTGCTCGACAGTCGTCCTCTAAATGTCGAGCAGTTGGTTACTCTCCACCAGTCTCTAGCATATCCCTCTAACAAGGTCAGAACTAGCAACACTACAGCCACTACCGGGCACATCATGCCTACTAACAGCTCCTCAATGCGCTCAACCCACTCTTTCGCTTGTATGGCAGTCTTCGTGCCACTGAAGGTAGGATGCCTCAACCCCGAAAAGTCATCATTAGGTCAGTAGGTACCACCAACAACTGTGGTGGCTGTGCAATTGCTATCTGAAACGTCGCCAGAATAGCTATTAACGTTTACCCCAAGTCTATCTCGGCGAACGGTACAGCTGCATGGGAAACTGGGTCTAGAGGTGGGGTGACGGGGACATATTCTCTAGAGGAGGATCTCCCGTTACTAGACTCTGTTATCTTAAGAAGTAACAGGGAACGAGTGTTAGTATTTTGCAAAAATAGGAGAAATTTGCAAAATACTGATAAAGTGGAAACAAAGTTGTGCGGGCGTGCTATCACACAGTCTAGAATTCCTAAGCCTCTACACTAGGGTCTACCAGGCTTCCGCTGCATGGTTCATCCCGAACCAAATAATGAAGCGAGGGACAGAGGGATGCTAAGACTGCTCCACATGGACGGATCGTGATCGCTCTGATCAATTTGTAAGCCCCCCAAAACCTTTGACCCGGGTCGGGCTGGAGGGGATCATACTGCCCAAGGCGTCCACCCAGTGCTCCTTAAGGGGTAATGACCCACTCCACTAAGTACTAATTGACCGCCTTGCTCGGCTTAAATCACAACATTCACATCTCATCACAAAGTTTAGCGGAAGCATTAACATGAAGCCATATCAAATAACAATATATATTTAACAGAAAACGCAAAAGGTCGTAGCCACTGTTTATACATGAAGCCCGTAGGCTATAGTACTACAACTAGCAACTCCTCTCTCTCTATCAACTCTGATCGTCAGTACTCACGTCTCAAAACTCTGGAGATGACGGGGGTGCCTCTGCACGGGTAGTCCAATCAGTTGGCGTATTGTTCTACAGCAGCTGGTCACTACGGTGCTCCATCTCCTGTGAATGGTATTAAAATAACCGTTAGTCATAGGGCTAAGCGGAAACAAATCTCCTCCCCGGATCCATATCCTTAGGACGAGCTAATGCACCCAATAAAAGTAGATAGCTGAAGCATGAGAGAGTTAGTACAGCATTTCATGAATAAGCTAGGAGCAACCCAAAAGAGACGCAACATGGTATAACTGGACTAGGAGTAGTAATATACATCAGTTATAATTTAGGCTCCACTAGCACAACAACATAACACATATTCAAAACATCGCAAGCATTCACAGCTGCGTACACATCACAGGCATTTACAACCGCGTACACATTGCAGACATTCACATCCGCGTACACATCGCATGCATTCACAACCGCGCATAGCACCCTATGTCAACATAATATGGACCGCTTCTGTTCCAGCAGGGTAGCGAGCCTCGCGGGTCACACCGATGTGACCATCGGTGACAGTGGCCAGTCCCGCCATTTCTGGGGGTGGTAGTACTGCACAGCCCTGGGCCCCAATGTACAACCCTGTATACTATTGGATGTGAGCCACATCCGGCGATACGATATTTTGGCTGACCAGTGGAGGAAAACCCAACGGAAAAAGATAACGGTCGGTCACCCATGGTACCCATCTCCCCTGTCGCCTTGAGTCGTTGGCCTTCTCGCACCAGTACGAATGGTCTGCGAAAGGGGCTGACCTTCCACAATTCACCGCAAGCAATTTACAAGCAATCAAATAGTCAATTTTGCTAGCACGTATCGGGTATGTGGCGGCCTGCCTTACTATGCTTCGAACTTCGGGCAGCGACACTCAGCTCAACTTTCGACAAAGAGTGTGGGATCACTTTATTTGGGGCTAAACCTGGAGGAATACCTCAACTCCGATTATCCCCATCTAAGACTCGACCTTAACAGTCAACTGCTCGTCAAAGCAGGACCCGGGCTTATAATAGTAAATTGTAGAAATGAAAGGCGGTAATTAAAGCTGCTGATAATAAAAGCTACATAATTTAAGTGCTGGAATGAAATGTGACCAGTACAAACTGGAGTAGTACTGAATTGAAAGTACTGAATTAAACTTGACCAGTACGAGACTGGAGTAGAACTGAATTGAAAGTACTGAATTGAACTTGACTAGTACGAGACTGGAGTTGAATTGAAAGTACTGAATTGAACTTGACCAGTACGAGACTGGAGTTGAATTGAAAGTACTGAATTAAATTTGACCAGTACGAGACTGGAGTAGAACTGAATTGAAAGTACTGAATCGAACTTGACCAGTACGAGACTGGAGTTGAATTGAAAGTACTGAATTGAACTTGACTAGTACGAGACTGGAGTTGAATTGAAAGTACTGAATTGAACTTAAATAAATGAACTGGACTAATACGAGACTGGAATAAAATATAAAGAAATTGTTAGTTGTCCAATCACTCCATTCAGGAGGCTTCAGTTCTATCTCCAATCTTAGGAGACATGTTCAACTCCATCTCCGTTCTTAGGAGGAACGGTTCAGTTCCATCTCCATTCTCAGGAGGTTTAGTTCAGTTTCATCTCCATTCTCAGGAGATTTAGTTCAGTTCATCTCCGTTCTCAGGAGGTTTCTTTGGGTTTCACACATTTTTAAGATCCGATAACAAATCAGTTACGCCCTTTTTAATCACGACTTAATCGGATCAAGGGAAGCTTATTATGAGTTGTATCTTTATTATTCATCCAAGAATAAATATAAATTCGATAGCTTGCGTCGGATTGAATCCGAAAATCTTGTTAGAGGGCACATTCTTCCTCGAATTTCAACCTCAAAAATCATTTTTAGCACATGAGGGAAATTTTTTACCCGGAACAAGGTTGAGGATTATGTTTTTCGAACCTCGTACTTTCATCTTCCGAGTCTACCCAAAATGCTCGAGAGTTATTTGAAAAAGAGATGCTTAGCGGTTTTTCAGAAACCCCGAAATACTTAGCGCTTGAAATCTTGCCTCGATAACTCTCATCGACTACTCAATTGAACTTAATATTCAATATATAAAGTGGTCGCGCGCTTCGATTTCTTTTTTCGAAGAATTTGAGCGCGTAAATTTCCAAGCGCGACCCTAGGCTCCAAGAAATGTGAAAATCTTCAATTTTCACACCAAGATTCCCAAATTTTAATAAATCCTTTAAGAGGGCCTAAAAAGAGCCTAGCAATTTTTTAAAAATTTTCCGAGCAAGTTTGGGCCTCTAAATTGGCCAAATAATTCTTATTTAAGCTTTTTAAAATACCAAATCAATTCCAAAAATTCCCAAAAATTTTGTGGAGATTTCCCTCATCAATGGGAACAAATTTCATTTTAAAACTTTTTCACTAGCCACCCATAGTACCCTCAAGAAAATAAAATACATATTTTAGCTATATTATTAAAATATTCATAAAAATTATAAATTTTATAATTTTTATTAACATATTCCCCACCGTCTGTACAGAGCCCTGCACAAAACCGCCCCTTATGGGCCTTCCCTGCCGCCGGCCGGCCATGACTCTGCCACCGACCAACTCTCCGGTGGTGGGCGCTCCCTCCGGCGGTAGTCGGCGACCTTCCGCCGCCGGCCATCGTCAGAGTTATTTTTTTTTATTTTTGAACGGTGGAGAGGGGGGGTGATGGCGGCGGCGCTCCGGCCACCGAAGCTTGCATGCAACGCATCAGAAAGATAAGGAGGAAGGATAGGAGAATGTTTCCACCTTTGCTGACGTCTCCGGGAGCTCTTGGCGAGTTCCGCCATTAATGGCGGTGGAGGGTGGTGGAGCTCGGGTGGGCGGTTTCCCGTGAGGCAGAGCTTCGTCAAGGTGGTCGCTGGGGTCATTTTGAGGCTGGGGAGAGGTTTCAAGTCCTCTGGTACGAGGGGATGAATATATAGAGGGAGGGGGTGAGCCCCTCCTTCCCTCTTGGCCAAGACAAGGAGAACCATGGTTAGCAACTGGTACTCATCTATTGGAGGGGTGTACTTGCTAGCCAATCAAATGTCATCACATGGATTGTGTTTCTTGGGGGAAAGATGAGTGGCTTAGGATTGGACAAGTGGATGGGGGGAGGGAGAAGGCTTTGGACTTTGATGCTCTTATTGGCCAACAAGGCAGCCATCATGGCCCATTTATGGCAAAATAATGAGCCCATGGTGAGCTTGTTAAGGAGAGAGGAATGAAGAGAGAGAAAAGAGCTTTTTAGGGGAGTTTGACCAAAGTCAACTCTAGGGTGGGTCCCTCATGTTAGTCAAAATCAAAATAGGTCTAAGTCATCGGGGTTCAGGTCAAAGTTGGGATGTCGTGTCATAATTGGTGTGCACACGTTTTTCAATGCACGAATGTGCTTGATTTGACCACGGATTGACCACCCATCATCGAGACTGACCGGGACCAAATTCGTTGACTATGTGTCACAATCCGCATTTTTCATTGTCTTTAAAGATATATCAGAGTAAGGGAAAATGCGCGTCATGATGTCACGTCAGTAGGGGATAACTGCGGACGCTCAGACAAAACTCCTACTTAACACATAAGGAAAAGTTTTTAAGTTATTTAGAGAAAAATCCAGTTTAAGTTAAGCAGTTAGCTGTATCCCTCAGCCTAGTGACTCGCATAGTCCACGAGGAAAAAGTTATATGCGGCGGAAAATACTTCTTTTGTGAGATTAAACGTCCTACATGAGTGTAAACGTCTCTCGGGGAACTACTCATAGTATGCAAGACTCTAGATTTATAATAGTAGTAAAAATAGATTTTACGGTTGCTAAATATAATGAGTTAGAATTTTAAAACATGCAATGCATGAATTAATAATAGTAGTTTTATACTTGAAAATACCTAACATGCATTCCTAGCATAAAACATCTCAGAGAGCAAGTAATCCAATTCATCACAAAGAAAGCAACTAGCAGCTAGCAAAATATCCAAAATCAACTATCTTGTGGGCGTCAATAATCTGACCCGAACCCACATAAAACAAAAGTGTGTCTAAACTAGGTAAAGTAAACTAAAACATCAAGCTACCTCGCAATGGCGAGGTGAAAACCACAGCCAACACTGCTGCTCAGGAACTCCAAAACCAGCTCCACTACCTGCTAAAGCTCAACTAGGGGTGGGAATCAGTCGACACCCAGTAGGAGTCAAGCTCAACTGGGGGTGAGAATCAGTCGACACCCATTAGGAGCCAAGCTCAACTAGGGGTGGGAATCAGTCGACACCCAGCAGGAGCCAAGCTCAACTGGGGGTGGGAATCAGTCGACATCCAGCAGGAACCAAGCTCAACTAGGGGTGGGAATCAGTCGACACTCAGCATGATCCAAGCTCAACTGGGGGTGGGAATCAGTCGACACCCAGCAGGAGCCAAGCTCAACTGGGGGTGGGAATCAGTCGACACCCAGCAGGAGTAAAGCTTAACTGGGGGTGGGAATCAGTCGACTCAGGGAGACAAGTAGTCGGTCTGCAGGAGAGGAGATCGTACAGAGTTCACGGACCACGAAATCACTCCAACGAGGAACTTAGTCTCACCCGAGGAGGTCGTTGGCCAATGTGCAAGAGAGGAGCTCGTGCAGAGACTTGGACTTACGATGACACTGCCACTCGAGGACTTTAAATGTGTTTGGAGTAGTTTGTCCTGCTGCTTAAGAGATTGTCAATGAGTCAAATGCATCAATATCTTTGAGGACGAAGAAATTCTAAAGAGAACGACGATCTTCCCTCCATCAAGTTGGGGTTTCAACGTCTAGATCTATTCCTGATAGTTCCTCCAGTCGGAGGAGAGATGCAATCGGGGGTATCTAGGCCGACATGCAAGGGGGGAGCTGATCTCGGCCATCAATGCAGGGGCTCGGTCTTACAAGGACGCTCATATCCCGAGGCATCGTCCCATCGTCCGCCCTGGGCTATCTAGGAGAAACAGGTTGAAGGCTCATTTCCCAACCCAACCGTGGGGACCGTTCCGGGTCTGCCATCTAGCTACGAGCGCAAGTGCATGAGTGAGGGGTAATGTTCTTCCGAGCGTCCTCCAGGACGCACTCGCGACTAACATCGTAGCCGAGTTTGGAGTTTCCCCCGTAGCCGAGTTTGGAGTTGTTCTCAGAGCCTAGAGGACTGAGGGGATCTGATCTGCCCAATTGCCCTTCAAGTTGGTGACTTTCTTCTTCAGGAGGTTGATGATCAACTTGTTGGCGGCCTCCACCTGTCCGTTGTTGCGAGGGTGATGCACAGAGGCGAATCGTAGATCCGTCCCTAGCTGCTTGCAGAAGTCCTCTAACTCCAAGCTGGCGAATAATGGACCATTGTCGGTGACGATGGCGAGAGGAATCCCGAACCTGCATGCAATCTCCACCCCAGATCAAATTCTTCACAATCTGAGAAGTGGTCTTGGCCAGAGCTTTTGCCTCGATCCATTTGGGGAAGTAATCGATCACGACAAGGACGAACTTCCTCTGTCCACTAGCCTGAGGGAAAGGGCCGATCAAGTCCATTCCCCAGATAGCGAAGGGCCATGCAGCAGTGATCGAGCGAAGGTGCTGAGCTGGTTGTAGTTGAAGAGGCGCGAAGAGCAGATATTGCAGACATTTCTTGGAGAAGGCTTCCGCATCCTTTCAGATGTTGGGCCAAAAGTATCCATGTCTTAGAATTCTCTATTCTAGAGTACGGGTCCCCTAGTGACTGCCACACTCTCCCGAATGAATCTCCTCCAGAATGTGAGGGACTTCTATCTCCAACCCGTTGCCAAGAAAGAGGTGAACGGATCCTTCCAAGAAGCCCTCTACTCGATCTCTATCATCTCCCCTTCTTCGATGGACAGTCGGAAAAGTTTGGTCATGGTAACCCCAGCCTAGGGACCGTACTTGGTGAGGTAGTCAGCTTTTGAATTCTCCTCTCGGGGTACATCTCGACGAAGAAAGATTGAAACCCCCTGACCAGACCTTTCACTTTGTGTAAGTACCTCTTCAGGACCGGATCATTTACTTCAAACTCGCCTCTGATCTGGGATGCGATCACCATCGAGTCGGTGAAGGCCCTGATATCCCGAATCGCTAGCTCCTTGGCGATACGCAAGCCAGCCACCATGGCTTCGTATTCCGCTTGATTATTAATAACGGGAAAGAGGATCTTGACTGCTTGTTCGATCCTGGTTCTCTGGAGGCTTACTAGCATGACTCCGGGTCCCATGGAATACCTGCCTAAAGCCCCATCCACGAAAATCTTCCAAGAGACTGGGCTAGAAGTGCCTTCATCTCCTTCCACCTCGGCCGAGAAGTCGGACATGAAATCTGCTACTGCCTGCGCCTTGATCGCTACCCTTGGAGAGTAAGAAATGTCGAACTCGCTAAGCTCCACCGCCCACTTTGCCAACCTGCCAGAATGTTCCACCCCATCCAGGATACTACGTAGAGGGTGATCGGAGACGACCTTGATGGAATGAGCCTGAAAATAAGGACGGAGCCTCCGAGACGAAACCACCAGAGCAAACACCAACTTCTCCAAAATAGGCTATCTCGCTTCCGCCTGACACGACACTCTACTTACGTAATAGGTGGGGAGCTGCTTTTTGCCTTCTTCTCGGACCAAGACCGAGCTAACTGCTTCCGCTCCTACTCCCAGATATAGGAAGAGGTATTCATCTCACTGCGGGCCTTGGAGGAGAGGATCTTGGGTTAGCTGTTGCTTGAGCTTTCCGAAGGCCTCCTCACACTCTGCGGTCCATTCAAACTTCTGATTCCCCCGAAGAGTTTTGAAGAATGGGGAGCACTTCTCTCCTGCCTTAGATAGAAAACGACTAAGGCCCGACAGCCTCCCGTCAACCTTTGGACCCCTTTGGGATCTTTTGGGGACGCCATTTCCAGAATGGCTTTGACCTTATCAGGGTTAGGTTCCACCCCGTGGGAGTGAGAAGGTGACCTAAGAACTTTCCTCTTCCTGCACCGAAGACGCACTTGGTCGGGTTGAGTCGCATCTTATACTTCCTCAGGGTGGAGAAGGTCTCCACTAGATCCTCTATGTGCTCCGCGATGCTTTTGCTCTTAATAAGGAGATCGTCTACATAGACTTCAAAGTTCTGCCCTTTCTGCTCCTTGAAGATTTGATCCATCATCCTTTGATAAGTTACACTTGCACTCTTGAGCCCGAAGGGCATCATCTTGTAGCTATAACAGCCATCGCTGGTTATGAAGGAAACATCACGATAGTCGGGGGGATGTATCCGGATCTGGTGATACCCTGAAAAAACATCAAGAAAACTCATCATAGGAAACCCGATAGCGGAATCAACCACCGCGTATATTTGAGGCAAGGGATAGCAATCCTTCGGGCAAGCTTTATTCAACATAGAAAAATCGATACAAAGACGTCAGCCTCCTCCGAGCTTCTTCACCATTATAACATTGGAGATCCAGCTTGGATACTGGATCTCCGAGACAAAACCCGCCTTCAACAGCTTCTCCACTTCCTCCCTGATCGGTCCAGCCAGCACGACAACGCTCTTCCTCTGCTTTTGACGAATGGGAGCCATCACAGGATCTAGGTTGAGGCGATGAAAAGCCACATTGACGTCAACCCCTGACATCTTGACGGCACTCCAAGCGAAGACGTCGACGTTTTCCTGCAGGCAAGCGGCCATCTCTATCTTCCCCTCAAGCGGTAGGGACCCTCCCACCTTCAGCAGATCAGGCTCTCCTCCTTGAGAGATCACTTCCACCTCTTCCACCACCTCAGCAGCACACAATCCCTTCTCCTTCTCCAGTAGCTCCTCCAACCTATCTGCGTCCCCCATCCAGCTGATGGTACTGACGGCATTCAGGTAGCATTCCCTAGAGGCCTTGGGATCTCCCCTGATCCTGATCTGGACGTCCCACCGGCAGTACTTCAAGCATTGATGATATGACGACGAAACGGCCTTGAAATAGTTGATGAGGGGCCGCCCGAAGATGGCATTGTATTCGCTCGGCGCATCCACGATGACAAAGCGACATCAGATTGAAGTACCGCCGAGAGTAACCAGAAACTCCACTGCCCCTTCCACCTCTTTCTTCTCTCTTGAGAAGCCAAAGAGAGGTCCGTCTGCAGCCTGGACCCGAGATGCTTCTACCTAAAGCCCGATGAAAGTTCTCTTAAATATGACGTTCACCGAGCTACCGTTATCCGTATGGATTCGGTCGACAGTGAAGTCTTCGATGACAGCTTGAATAACAAGGGCGTCATGGAAAGGGTTCTCATTTCCCAACATGTTCTCCTATGAGAAGGTGATCTCTTCTAGCGGTGGCGGATTTTGCGACGTCGAAGAGACGCTCTTCTTGTAGATCTAATGGAGACTCCCTTTGCAGGAAGCTCCCAGCCCGACTCCTCCATTGATTACCCCAACATGCCCGCCTTCTGGGCCATGTATCACCTCTTCACGACCTCCCAAGTCGACACGATATTCACTCCTCCTCCTCACCGGTGCTTGGAATGCCACTTGCCCTATCGGGGCCTCCTGCCTCTGTTACTCCCTTTCTTCTACTCCTGCCTTCAGTCTCCTCCTTGCTTCCCAGAACTCCGGGCAAGCCAACGTGCCATGCCCTCTACTCGATGGATGTCGCAGTAGAGAGGAACCTCTGCTTCTTGATGCATCGCCCGTCGCTCCCTCCGGCGACACTTGTTGTCCTGACAGGCGATGGTCATCGTCTCCCTTCTTCCTCCTCCTCGGCCTCCCTCCTACCTGTTGTCGTTCCTCCTCTCCTCTTAGATATTATGTCACACCAGTTTCCTCCACTGGGGGAGATTCTCGGGATACCGGAGTCGCCTATCCTCCCCACTCCTTGCCCTGGTATCTGCTGGCCTCCTATCTGTTGCCTCCGAGGCCTCTCCTACCTCTTATCCTCTCTTCTCCTCAGCTCTTCTCTTGTCCTCCTCTCCCCTCTTCTCCTCGGCTCCTACTTCCTCCTCTTGACCTGCATATCTGGCGACCTCCTAGCTTTCGTCCCCGAGGGTCCTGCTCTTCCCTTTCCTGACGGGTCATCTTCGTCCAGCCGCGCTAGGAAATCTTTGTTCTTCTCCTCTCCTCGGACTAAGGTATTCGCTTTTTCGATCATCTCCTCAAAAGACCTTGAAGGATTGGATCTCATCTCAATGCTGAACAAACCCTACTTCAACTCGAACTTCAGGGCCACCATCAAAGTGAAGCTGTCCACCTCCAAGATCTCCTCCTAAAAATGATCGATTAATGGTCTAAGCCCAACCTAGAGTTTATAACCTTGGCCAGCAAAGGCCATAAAGCAAGCTGATGTGGTGACAGGTACAATTTAAATTTATTTCAATTTAGCTTTAAATACTTGTTACCCTGTGCATGTTAGCTTATTACTGTTTGTGCTAGGCTTTGTGTTGATTTGCGATAATTCGGTGAGAGCATTGTTCGATACGGGAGCTTCACACTCCTTTTTGTTCGAAGGATTTGTTTCACGCATCGGAGTACCTTCTTCGATGACCAAGGACAAATCTGATGTATTGTTGTCTAATGAGTGCTCAATGCGCACAGATAGAGTTTGTTGCGTAAAGATACGGATTGGGAGTCAGGAGTTCGACTTGCAATCGTCGTTACTGCCGTTAGTGGAGTTCGACGTGATATTTGGTATGGACTAGCTCTAGGAGCAGCAGACATACATTGATTGCAACTGCAAGGAGGTCAAATTGGGGTCTGATCGTGAGACGACATTTGCAGGCTTGAAAGGGTCGAGCAAGACTTTGATGTCTGCTCTTCAGGTGGTTAAAGCAGTTCGTGCTGGTGTAGAGCTGTTCTTCACACTAGTGGAGGCTTCAAAGCCTAAGCCTAGTTTGGACAGTATCCCGGTTATATCCGAGTATCCTGACGTGTTCCCTGGAGATCTCCCTAGAGCCCCACCTTAGTGAGAGATCGACTTCTCTATTGAGCTAGTGCCAGGTGCCAAACCTGTGTCACGCTCTCTGTATCGGTTAGAGCCCAAGGAGATGGCGGAACTGAAAGTTCAACTTCAATAGTTATTGGAGGAGGGTTATGTGCGTCCAAGTTCGTCGTCTTGGAGCGCACCGGTCCTCTTTGTTAAGAAGAAGGATGGAAGCTTGCAAATCTATTGATTACCGAAAGCTGAATAAGTTAACGGAGAAGAATAAGTATCCGATTCCAAGGATTGATGATATGTTCGATCAGTTAGTTGGGTCATCGGTGTACTCAAAATTGGATCTTAAGTCCAGATATTATCAGTTGAGGATAAGAGAAAATGACATCTCCAAGACAGCTTTCAGCATGCGGTATGGGTATTATGAGTTCATTGTCATGCCATTTGGGCTGACTAATGCGCCGTCCGTGTTTATGGATCTGATGAACAAAACGTTCATATAGTACCTGGACCACTTCGTGATAGTCTTTATCGACGATATATTGGTGTACTCACAATGTGAGGAGGATCACTTTAAGCATCTGCATTTGGTGTTGGAGACGCTGAGGAGAAACCAACTGTATGCCAAGTTCTCCAAATGCGAGTTTTGGTTGTCCTCGGTAGCGTTCCTTGGTCACATAGTTAGTGGAGAGGGAATTATTGTGGATCCGGCTAAGATAGTTGTTATACGGGAGTAGCCTGTGTTGTCTACGGTAGCGGAGGTCTTGAGTTTTCTAGGGCTTGCCGGTTATTACAGGCGCTTTGTAGAGAACTTCTCGCAGATAGCGTTACCCCTCACGACTTTGACGAAGAAAGACCAGAAGTTTGTTTGGACGCCTGAGTGCGCTCAAGCTTTCGAAGAACTGAAAAGTCGGTTGACGACGATGTCTATTCTATGTTAGTCGAGTGGGACCGAAGGTTTTGAGATTTATAGTGATGCTTCGGGCAGTGGTTTGGGTTGTGTTCTACTGCAGTATGGGAGTGTAATAGTTTATGGCTCGCGTTAGCTGAAGGTACACGAGAGGAATTATCTGGTCCATGACTTGGAGTTAGCGGCCGTGATATTTGCCCTGAAGCTGTGGAGGCACTACCTGTACGGTGTGAATATCTATACCGACCACAAGAGCCTGAAGTATTTGTTGGATCAAAAGGATCTAAACATGCGGCAACGGAGGTGGATGGAGTTCCTGGGTGACTACACCTTCAAGATACACTATGTGCCTGAGAAAAGCAATGCGGTTGTTGATGTGTTGAGTCGCATGGCTCCCGCACAGGCCAATTGATTGTCGATACATGATGAATGTTTGATTCGTGATTTGGAGGCTTTAGGGATCTCTTGTGTTGACAAGCAGACTAGTACCGAAGCACAACTGAACTGGACAAAGGTGCAGTATGACCTTGCTGATAGGATTCGACAAGATCTGGATGGGGATAACGATATGAAGCAGTTTATGGATGAGGCTTTGGATGGGTCAAATTCCTAATTTAATGTTAAGGATGGACTGCTATGGAAGGACAGTTGTATGTGCGTCCCAAGTGTGGGTAAACTACGGGAGGAATTGATGTATGAAGCTCATCATACTAAGTACTCGATTCACCCGGAGAGAACAAAGATGTATAGAGATATGAAAAAGTTATTCTGGTTGCCAGGACTTAAGAAGGACGTGACACTTTATGTGGCAAAGTGTCAAACATGCGCCTTGGTGAAGGCGGAGTGCTAGAAGCCCAGAGGTTTCTTGAAGTCCTTGCCTATCCCGGAGTGGAAGTTCGACGATATTTCGATGGATTTTGTGCATGGGTTGCCAAGGTCGCAGAAAGGAAACGACGCCATTTGGGTGATCGCAGATCGTTTGACAAAGGTATCACACTTCATTCCAAATAGGAAGGATGATTCGGTGGATAAACTGGCAAAACTCTACGTAGATAACATCGTTCGACTGCACGGTATACCCCGCAGCATCGTGAGTGACCGAGATGGACGTTTCATGTCCAATGACTGGAGGTTAGTGCATCAAATATTGGGAACCAAGCTGAGTTTCAGCACGGCCTTTCATCTGCAGACGGATGGTCAGACCGAGAGGGTCAACAAGACGATGGAGGACATGCTTTGCATATGCGTCTTGGATTTCGAAAAGCGGTGGGAAGATCACCTGTACTTGGTGGAGTTTGCTTATAACAATAGCTACCAAACAAGTATTCAAATGGCGCCCTTCGAGGCCCTATACGGTAGAAAATGTCGCACGTCGTTGTCATGGTTGGAAATGGGTGAGTCGAAGTTGTACACACGAAAAGAGGTGGAAAACGCCACTTCGTTGGTACGATCTATACGAGAACGGTTGCTGATCGCTCAGGACAGACAGACTAAATACTATAATGCCAAGCATAGAAGCGTTTAGTTCGCTGTTGGCGACTGTGTATATTTGAAGATTAAGCCGTTTAAGGGTGTTTCACGGGTACGACGCTTGAAGAAGCTGAGCCCGAGGTACTTTGGACCGTTTGAGATTCTGGAGCGAATTGGTGAAGCAGCTTATCGACTAAAGTTATCAGTGGAACTGAGCGGTCTATACGACGTATTCCATATATCGGTGTTGCGGAAGGCAGTACAAGATCCTTTGCAAGTGATTGCAGACGATCAGGTACCAGTTGATAATGGGTTGACGATGAAGGTCAAGCCCATTCACATTGAGGACTTTGAAGTCAAATGACTTCGTAACAAAGATGTCAGGATGGTCAAAGTCCGATGGGACAACTGGGGTCGTGCGGAGCTTTCGTGGGAGCGAGAGCAGACCATGCTTGAGGAGTATCCCGAGTTATTTCACTCAGGTACCGTTAATTTTTTTTGTATCTCTTCCATTCTGTAATTTCGGGACGAAATTCTTTTAAGTGGGAGATAATTGTAACGCCCTGAAACCCTAAAGAGGAACAGATAGCGTTTTAAGGCATAGTTGGAGCCTAATTAGGTTCACACGGTCTGTGTCACGGGCGTGTCCAGGGCCGTGTCGTGCCTGAGGTCGACGAAAGGCAGTCGACGATCCTCGGAGTCAAGCTAGGTCGGGCACACGGCCTGTGACACGGACGTGTCAAGGGCTATGTCCTACTCTGTGTTATGACGGGCTGTGTCTAGTGAGTTACACGGTCAGGGACACGGGCGTGTCTGGCACACGGCCTGTGACATGGGCGTGTCACATGGTCGTGTCTTATTCGGGATGCGACGGTTTCAACGTCGATTGGGGCACACGGCCTATGACACAGGCGTGTCCATGTTTGACACGGGCGTGTCCATGTTTGACACGGGCGTGTCCCAAGCCATGTCAGAGGTCATGTCCTGTTCTGTGTTTTCTGGTTTACGATGAGCGTGGAACACGACCTATGACACGGGCGTGTCACAAGTCGTGTTCGGCCCATGAAAATTATTTTCAGGGCAAATTGTGGCTGTTCGATTCCTTCTAATGGGATCCAAGGGTCCAGTGTGGTCCTTATTTTTATAAGACAGAGAATAGGGGTGAAACCCTCATTTCTCATAAGGCATTCTCTTTCTAAAAGTGTTAGATAAAGGGGAGAGCAAGGAAGAAGGAGGAGGAGAAATCCGTCCGCTGGTGGAGCTTCAGAGCCCTAATTCTCGAGCCGAGTCCAGATCTGTGGAGGCGAGGCCGTTGCGGTGCTTTTCATCCATCTAGATCTCCATAGCGCCAAAGTGAATCACAAGGGTAACGATTCTCTTCTTGAACATGTGAAGTCCTCTTCCTTTTTGCATAGGAAACTCCCTCCTGCGAGTGAGCGGTGAGTGCGAGGTATTCCTTCGGGTGGACATGAATAATCCCCGTTGTTTTGCATATAAAGTCCGGAATCGATGTACGGACATAGACATGGTGTGTGAAGCCTACCCGGACAAGTTGGTCTGGATCAGTGATGTTTTCATTATGCTTGTAGTGCCGGAGAAGACTCCGTGCTGTTTGCTTTTCAGGTTTTATACGCGGTAGATTGCAATAGGGAGTCTTGGGGATTAACTCTAAGGTGCACCCATAAATCTAGGCTGAAGCGAAGTTCTGCCATTTTGATGGCCTGGGAGCCAGCCACGTACATAACCGGGCTATGTATTATTGTTTGATCGATACATTGAGATTTGGTGAAGCTTGCCCCGCGCCGATGGCTAAATGGCCGTGGCGAGGTGAGCAACGGGCTGGTGGAATCTTACCCACTCCAAGTGGTTCGGTGAAAGATGGCTTAGAGAACGAGTCTAGGCTTCGGCTGAAAGGACTTTAATGCTTACGTTGTTTGCCGTCCTGGGGGCGGTGGTGGACTGTGGAACGGACCGGGTTCGGACTGAGTTCACCGAGTAAGTGCTATGAGAGCACATGGTGTGTGACCGTTCATGCCTACACCTGTGGTGAAGTGTGCTGTTATTGTACTTTCACTATATTGTTTGACTATGTTACTATAATGCAGGGAAGGAGCACCGCCACCCCAAATCCGGGGTGAAGTCGTTATAATTTGGTCAGCTTTAGCTGACCGTTTCTTTTGTTTGCTACCACTGCGGTGGAATGTTGATTGCAGGTGCTGCAGAGCCTAGTGACAAATAGCGGGCTGAAGCCCTTATTGCTGTGCCAGCCCTTGAAGGCCAATGCGAATGTTAACTTTTTACTCATGTGTGACCGGCCTGCGTGCCGATGTTTGGAAGACACTTAGGCTCTGTTTGTTTCGCAGGAATTGAGATGCAGGAATTGGAAATGAATTCAATTCTAATTCCCGTAGGAATTGGAATTGAAGTCAATTCCAATTCTGTTGTTCGGCTGAACGCAGGAATTCTATCACAGGAATTGGAATTAGTGATTCCATTGTTCAGCTGTATATTAGAAATTTTTGCTCTGAGCACACATTTTCTCCCTAACATGCACTTTCCGCCCGGGCGCGCATTTTTCGCTTCAACGTGCATTTTTTCGCGCAAATACACATAAATTTAAAACATTAAATTAAACTAAATTTAAATAGCAGAATGAAATTTCAAATGCAAATAACCAAAACATTTGTTTGTAAATTTGAAACACAAATTCACGACATAAAAAAGTCCACAACAGAAAAAACATATAAGCCTGCGACATAATCAATCGAATAAATGTAGGCGGAGCCAGGTTCTCCTAATTGGCATCGGTAAAGCAATGAACACGTCGCTCTTCTTGTCATCAACACTCAGCATATCGATAGCCTGTATGACCTCAGCCTCAGTTAGATCTGTAATAGTTGCAAAAGCCGTATATATCCTGTCTGCCTTTGAGATCGGCGGCGGCGGCGGCGGTTGCTGAGAAGTCACACTGCTCTCATGCTCCGTGTTCCTCGCTATTATAGTAACAACATCCGCAATAATATCTACCGCAGATGTTTTTTTCTTCTTCTTGATCTATGTGAGGACCTCCTCATTCACGTTTTCGTCCACTGAATCATCAATGTGAATCTCGTTCGCTGACTCGGATGTTGTAGCAGCTTGAGTTCCAGTAGCTCTATCAACCCCACATATCATAGCCAATTCACTCCAATTCACGATCTCTTTGCTTCGGTAATGTTTTACGTCGGGGCAAAAAATGTGCACCCGGGCGAAAATGCGCGTCCGGGCGAAAAATGCGCGCCCGGGCGGAAAAATTTGTGGTCGGGTGAAAAATTAGCTCCTGGGCGGAATATACGTGTACTGGCGAAAAAATGCGCGGTCGGGCGAAAAATACACTCCCGGGGAAAAAATACGTGCCCGGGCGGAAAATGCGCGGCCGGGCAAAAAATGACCGCCCGGACGAAAAATGCGCCCTAGGCGAAAAATTTGCGTCCGGGCGAAAATTCCGCGTACGGGTGAAAAAATCATGCCCGAGCGAAAAATTCGCTCCTTGGCGAAAAATTCGCTCCACGGCGAAAAATAGGCACCCGGGTGAAAATGCGCGCCCGAGCGAAAAATGCGCGTCAGGGCGAAAAATGGTCGACCGGGTGGAAAAATGCGCGTCCGACCGAAAAATGCGGGCTCAGGCGAAAAATAAGCGTCCGAGTGAAAAATGCGATCCCAGACAGAAAAATGTGCGCCATGTCGAAAAATTCGCTCTTCGACGAAAAATGCAGTCCTGGGCAAACAACAAAATTTACGTTGATGGTTTTTTGAGAGAGTCGGGGACGCGCTGGTAGGGGTGAGAATCACGAATGAAGACCTCGTGAGGTAAGAATTGAGGGAGTCATATTTCTTCTATAATCAATTGAAATGAATTCCAATTCTAAGGTAATTTTATGGTCGCCGAACAGTCACAATTGGAATTGACAATTGAATGCCAATTCCAAAGTCCAATTCCATCGAAACGAACAGAGCCTTATTGTTTAAAGTAAACTCTTGTAATGCCATAAGACCAAGTACTTTGTGTATTTGTACGTTCATTCCTACTTTGAATTTTTAGTGGACATTCATGCTATGTCTGAGGTTCTTTTCTTTGCAACATTTATAATGCTTCCGCTAGAATGTGCTCTGTGTAGGACGTGTGTTATTGGAAGAATGATTTCATTTAGTAACCTTTCGGTCTATCTGTGTTATATGACGTCGGGCCCCGACCGGATCTACTGATATATGCTATGTGACAGACAGAGATGTTACACCGGGCCTAGCCGGACTTTTGCCGGGCCATTCTGGGCGGGCTTTTTGGGCCCGGGCTTCCGTATTTTTAAATAGAAATTTTACATATAATTTGTCATCATAATTTTCGAGCCATTGCCGTAAGAACTCGCCTGAAGTCGCGAGGTTCTAGTCTTCTAGATAAGTCTCAGGCTCCCCTTTCCCCGAACTCTTGCCCTTCTACCTCCAGCCATGGCTGTTGTATCAGCCGACATCGGCTCCACCTTCCTCGGCATAGCCAAACGGTTCTCAGTCGACGCCCTTAGCTTCAGCGGCCCGTTTCGTCTGCAGCTTTCGCTCGCCAAAAAGGCGTTCGTTAAAGCTGCAGGACATGAAAAACTTCAGTCGAAGGCGATTGCCGCCGGGAATAGCCGTGAAAACCCACTTCCCGGAATGTGGAACTGTAGAACGTTCTCACGCAGGTTCACAGCTAACGCCGCCACGACGCAGGAGAGCTCTGATGTACTGACGAAGATTCCTCCGGATGATCGAATACCTGCCACCATTATTACCGGGTTTCTTGGTTCTGGAAAGGTGAGAAGTTATCTATAGATGTTGATGAAACGATTGTTTTCCCACTTTTGTGGTAGTTTATTGGCTTCTAGTTTAAACTTCTCGCGCACCTGCAGAGGGCGGGCGGCCTCCTGGCCTCTGCTGCCCAGCCCTCTGGCCACCCGGATCGGACCGCTTCCTGGCCGCCCAGATCTGGGCGGCCCTTCTGCTGCAATGGGTGGGCGGCGCCCCGCCCTCTGGCTGCCCGGATCGGGCAGCCACCTGGCCTTCCAGATCCGACAGATCCGGGCGGCCCTCCTGCCGCCGAAGACGGGCGGCCTCGTGGCTTCCCGGTCCTTCAGCAGCCCAAATTGGGCAGCCCCTTGGCCGCCCGGCCCTTCGCCAGCGACCGGCCCTCACCGGCCGGATCTCTCTGCCGGTCTGTTCCTCCCCGGCCGCCCCTCTGCCGTCCGATCACCGCCACGCGATCTCCACTGCCCGGTGTGCGGGTAACCACCCGCGTAACCACCGTTCTAACCACCCATCATGGGTTGGTGCAAATATCCAAAATCGTGTCGCTTTGCGTTTAATAAAATTATAAAAATAATACACGTTGTAAGCTATATTAAAATGGTCTATAAATATCAAATCAGATGGTTATGATCTGCGGATAACCGCGTAGCCACCATAACCATCATTGTTGCTTATAAATAGGACCCCAAATCCTCCTTCATTTCCATCTTCTCCTCCCCTGGATTTCCTCCTACGAGTTTCTCCCTCCTCCACTTCTCTTCCCGTGCGCGCTGCTTCCTTGCGCACTCCCGCGCACGCCGCTTCGTTGCACGCTTCTGCGTTCTCCGCTTCCTTGCACGCTTCCGCGTTGCGCCGCGTCCTTGCATGCTTCGCTTCCTTGCACTCTCTGCTTCCTTGCGCGCTCCAACGCACTCTACCCCCAAGTGCGCTCCCGCGCTCTCCCTTCCAAGTGCGCTCCCGTGCGCTCGGTTCCAAGTGCGCCCCGTACGGTTCATTCCAAGTGAGCCACTGCGCGCTCCGCTCAAGCACGCCCCTGCGTGCTCTGCTCCAAGTGTGCGTTCTACGCTAGGTTGTAGATATCGGATGTCGGGTTCATGTCGATTTGAGTTTGAAATATCGTATGTTGGATTGCAGAGGATATATCGGGGATATTTTACAATGTCAAAATTTAATATTTAAATTAATTTATTCATATATATAATTTATGTTTATAAATTATACAATATATATATATATAATGTATGTTTATAAATTATACAAAAAGAAACATTGATGATAGTAAACAACATAAAAAGCACAAAATGAGAGTGAGACGAGAAAGAAGACAAATTTGTCTCAGAGAGATGCATAAAATGTAATACAAAACAAAATATTATCACTCGAACGTTTAAAAGAAATGAAAAATATATATTTTTACTTTTTTAGTACTTGACATATACCATCTGCGAGATATCGTCCGATATATCGGGTAAAACCGATATATCTCGGCCTGAAGACCGATATATCGGGGATATTTTCAAAAATATCATTTTTGCTTAAAATGTCGATGTCGTGACGTTTTATGCATAAAACCTTTATGTCGGCTGACATGTCGGCCGACATCTACAACACTGGTTCTACGCACCCAACTCTCCAGACAACTTCCGAAAACACACTTTACCCGGAACGACGACAGAAGTTTACA
Organism: Platanthera zijinensis; assembly: GCA_039513925.1. Lineage (NCBI taxonomy): Eukaryota > Viridiplantae > Streptophyta > Magnoliopsida > Asparagales > Orchidaceae > Platanthera > Platanthera zijinensis. The sequence goes on along the minus strand of CM077079.1, from coordinate 270,733,730 downwards.
AGATCGACTTCAGAGCACATGAAGTACCTCTCAATTATACTCAGGCAAGCAGTGCACTCGACATTCCCAACACCCTAAACTAAGAACATGCGCTCCAGCCACCAACAAGACCAGCACTCTAGACTTCTCTGAGTACAATAAGAGACAAGCCGCAGAGAATTAGGCGCGCAGAACGCGCCACTCAAGCTTCCAGGCCACAAGTACGTGCAAGGCATGCCACTCCCGCTTCCAAGCACCAACAGAGAACTATCGAGTACAACGAGTGCATCGCTCCCCATATCATATGAGGAAAAATTTAGTTCCGTGAGCGGTGGTCTATCACCCTCCAAGCTCACCTCTCTCACTCTCCAATAATTATAACGAAGAGCGGTCTGTCGTCTTCGTATTCCTTAAAAGCTCTGTAACAATACAAAGAGAATAGTGGAAGTTTGGTCGGCACCGATCCGACCACATGATTTTTTACCCCTTTCCGGGGTTTTCCACATTAAAAATTGCTTTTCCAATTTACTCAACTTCTGTGACTGTTTGCGCACTCAATCGCTCTAGGGCTAAGACTGTTCAATTTAGTCCGGTCTACCAGGAGCCTTGAGTGACCCGCAACAGTTTGGCCCCGTATGTGGGAATAAAGTTCCCCAAGATTTGAACAAGACTCAGAAGACAGTACCCTCTGCACAACGTACTCATGACTAGTGATCATGACAGGAAAAACTCCTGCACTTCTGAAAGATCAGTCCCTGGGGGGCATGTCGAGCTAGCTCCCCCCACTCGTTCACCAACCTGACCCTCGTTGAAGAAAAGTTTCCCATCGCAACCAGCCCAACACACCCAGTTCATCCGAACAGAGTGTCAGAAGCTCAGCTTCATCACAACCGCCCGATAATAACAGCATCCGGTGTGCAAGGGAAGGGCTCACACATGAAGAAATTCACGCTGTGATTGCCGAAGAATAGAAGCAAGCCGGGTGACATGCCGCTCACCGCTAGCACCAGTGGTCCCAACGCATCCAATTCCAAACGACCATGAGCTCCCGAACCTCGAAACGTTCAATGAAACGGATGACCCGCATGACCACATCAACAATTTCACCACCATCTTAAGAATCAACGGAGCCCCCGATCAATTGCCATGCCAAGCGTTCCCGACAACATTAAAAGAGAAAGCTCACACATGGTTCTACTCTCTGAAGGAAGGAGGGATCAATAACTTTGCAAATCTATCACAGCTCTTCGTCGACCAGTTCATTACATACCGCAGAATTGTCTGGGACCCCTCCTATCTTTCGGGGATCCGTTAGAGTAAGGGTAAAACCCTCAAAGACTTTTTTCGCTGCTTCACGTCTGAAGTACGACAGATTTCAGGAATTAACCATTAGCTTCTGTGTAACTTCTTCCTAGGAGAGCTCCGGCCCGACAGGTTATACTCAACACTGATAAGGGAAACGGTCCCTAGCTACCCCGACCTTGTACGCCGAGTCGAGGCTCAGATTGCGGTGAATGAGGTAGTTGAAACACACCGACAACAGTTCAAAGAATGTTCAAAGCGAAAAGAGCGAGAACAGTCGCCACTTCCGAAGAAGAGCAATGACCGCCGTGGTGAACCACGAACCCCTCAGCATCAAAGCCATCCTCCTCTCAATACCTTCAGGGCTAACATACTCTATGCAATCCAAAATAAGGTAGCACTCCACTGACCCAAACCGATTGCTCCAAACAAGGGAGATCAGTCACAGTACTGTGAGTTCCACCGCAGACGCGAGCATAACACAAAAGATTGTACCAAGTTGAAGAAGGAAATCGAACGTCTTCTCCGTCAAGGGTTGGTTCTTGCGGAGCAAAACACAGAATCGGCCAGCATCACCCAGGCCGACGAAGGAATGACCATCCGCTTGCTAGAGAAAAACTGGGGGGGGGGGACCCCCAAAGTAATCTTTCCAGGAGAAAAGCTCCCTCCCCGCTCGCAGAGTTGTATCTACGCCTCTTTTTTCGCCTAATCAGCTTTATTAGCACTCCACAAAGACGTCTTTAAGTTTCTACGCTTTATTCCTACAAGTTGATGCTCTGACTTTATTTACTTCATATGTTTCGGATAACAATAGGTAAGGTTGCAAGACCTATGCCTGCCGTCGCCGGGGGCTTCCCTCTTTGGCGGTCAAGGCCCGCCAAACAATAAGTAAGGTCACAAGATCTATGTTTGCCGTTGCTGGGAGCTTCCCCCTTGGCGGTCGGTACTCGCCAAACATTAGGTAAGGTCGCAAGTCCCACGCCTGCCGCCGCCGGGGGCTTACCCCCTTGGCGGTCGGTGCCCGCCAAACAATAGGTAAGATCGCAAGACCCACACTTGCCGTCGCCGGGGGCTTCCCCCTTGGTGGTCTGTGGTTGCCAAACAACAGGTAAGGTCGCACAACCTACGTCTGCCGTCGCCAGGGGCTTCCCCCCATGGCGGTCGATTTCCACCAAACAATAGGTAAAGTCGCAAGACCTACGCCTGCCATCACCGGGGGATTCCCCCTTAGCGGTCGGTGCTTGCCAAACAATAGGTAAGGTCGTAAGACTTACACCTGCCATCGTCAGTGGTTTGCCCCCTTGGCGGTCGGAGTTTGCCAACAATAAAATGTAAGATTGACAGATCTCCGTCCGCCATCACCAAAGCAACGCGTAAAACAACAATTGCCGGCACCACAAGAACCAAATCCTCATTAACAATGCTCTAAGACGAAGCAATTCAGGAACAACAATCTACAAAGTGTAGGGAAACAAAGTACAAAGGTACCCGATACAAATACAACTACATAATGCGAATGTACAAATATACAACGGAGGCAAAGCTGCTCCTCGCTAACGACATCAACAATCAAAGTCAGAGCCTCAATCCACATCCTCAGATATATCCTCTAAAAGGAGGCCAGCTACATCGCAACGACGCATCCGCACTATCATGCAAGGGATCTTCACCTTCAGTCTTGTAGGTATTCCGCACCGTTTCCTCCAAACATTGGCATTGCTCCACAGTCGACAGTGAGCGCTGCCTCACCAGCCCCCCTGCAAGCAATGCCTCAGCACCTAATAAGCACAATTCATACAAGGCTTTATGAATATGAAGTCATGGGTACACGCGACGCACTTTGCACAACCATGCACACCCTACACCTTGCGCATGCCTCGCTCACAATGTATCCACTGTGCACACCACTCCCATCATACAGTGCGCCTCGGTCACGTCCCACACAACACAGGTAACACTCGACGACACCTCCCAGCGCATAAATAGCACGACAAATCCACAACCGCGCGAGGAACAACCGTTCACCAAGGAAAATGAACACACTCAAAGATTCACCCCAGGATAATTTTTGGGCTCTTTTTTCTACGAAAACGTCCTCCGAAAATTGGGGGGCATTTGATGGGGTTCCCCAATATGGGTTCGGTTGAACCAAAAGTCCTTTAGGCGCAACCTCAATCGCCGTCCGCACCCACGCACACCCACACACGCTGAGCCGCTTCCCACGAGCACCGCCGCGCGACCGTAAAGCCGCGCATGCGCACCCCCACAGGGCTCCCGGCCGTGCACAAGCGTGCATGCGGCCCCGCCCAACCGCCCGCGCACCTGCACGCAGTCTGGCCGCGCGCGCACCCGCGCGCGGTCTGGCCGAGCGCACCTGCGCGTGACCTCGATGCAAAGGGCGGGCAACCCCTTGACATGGCTCGGGCGGTCCCCTGGTAAGGATCGAGCGGCCTCCTGGCCGCCCAGATCCGGGAGGCCTCCTGGCCGCCCAGATCTTGGAGGCCCTTCTACTGCAAAGGGCGGGCGGCCCCCTGGACGCACCGCCCCCTGCCCCTGGATTAGGCGCCTCCTGGTTGCTCGGATCCAGACGACCTTCCTGTCGTAGAGGGCGGGCGACCGCTTGGCCGCCCCGCCCTCTGGCCGCCCGGATCGGGCGGTCTCCTGGTCGCCCAGATCCGGGTGGCCCTCCCGCCGCAGAAGGCGGGCGGCCCCGTGGTCGCCCGGTCCTTCAGCCGCCCAAATTGGGCGGCCCCTTGGCCGCCAGTCCCGCCTCCGACGACCGACCAAGATCCCGCCGTTGGCCGACCCTCACTGGCCGGAACTGGGCGACCGACCAAGATCCCGCCGTTGGCCGACCAAGATCCCCCCATTGGTCGGCCCTCACCGGCCTGTCGGTATCTTCCCCGACCGACCCTCTGTCGTCCGATCACCACCACGCGATCGGTCTATAAATAGGATCCCAGATCCTCATTCATTTCCATCTTCTCCTTCCCCGGATTTCCTCCTACGAGCTTCTCTCTCCTCCACTTCTCCTCCCGTGCGCGCTGCTTCCTTCCGCGCTCCCGTGCGCGCTGCTTCCTTGCACGCTTTCGTGCGCGCCGCTTCCTTGCGCGCTCCCGCACACTCCACTTCCTTGCGCGCTCCTGCGCGCTTCGCTTCCAAGTGCGTTCTCGCGCGCTCTTTTCCAAGTGCGCTTCTGTGCGCCCCCGTACGGTCCATTTCAAGTGCGCCACCGCGCGCTCCGGTCAAGCGCGCCCCCGCGTGCTCTGCTACAAGTGTGCGTTCTGCGCACCCAGCTCTCCAGACAACTTCCAAAAACACACTTTACCCGGAACGACATCGACATTTTTCAAAATTGACTTCAGAGTGCACGAAATACCTCTCAATCATATACTCAGGCAAGCAGTGCGCTCGACATTCCCAACACCCTCAACTAAGAACAAGCGCTCATCCACCAACAAGACCAGCACTCCAGACTCTTCTGAGCACAACATGAGACAAACCGCAGACGTTTAGACGCGCAGTATGCGCCGCTCAAGCTTCCAGGCCACAAGTTTCAGGATGTGCAAGACACGCCACTCCCGTTTCTAAGCACCGACAGAGGACTCCATAGTACAATGAGCGCATCACTCCCCGCAGCATAAGAGGAAATATTTAGCTCCGTGAGCAATGACCTGTCACCCTCCGAGCCCACCTCTCTCTCTCCAATAATTGTAACGAGAAGCGGCTTGTCGCCTTCGCATTCCTTAAAAGCTCTATAACAAGAAAAAGAGAATAGGGGAAGTTTGGTCGACACAGATCTGCCCACGTGGTTTTTCACCCATTTCCGGTGTTTTCCACGTTAAAAAATGGCCTTGCCAATTGAATCAACTTCTGTGACTGTTTGAGCGCTCGATCGCTCCCGGGCTAAGATGGTTCAATTTAGTCCAGTCTACCAGGAGCCTTGAGTGACCCGCAACAATAATATATATATTTTGAACAAAATTCCACTATTTGGGGTCTCAGCTTTCATGACCGTCTCCGCACTTCCATCTTAACATTTTTATAAAACTTGTAGTTATGAGAACGGGCTAATAACAAATGAATCATCACCTCCACAGGAACCTCGAGTTCACGGGTTTGTAACAGATAATCAAATTGTAAATAATGTGATAGTAATGACGGAGTCTCCCTTAATTTATAGGAATTTTGGGATGCAACTAGCCAAAATTCCATGTCACCCACTAACTTAGTAGGGGTTATCAAGGAAACCACTATGCGCGTGATCCCCCGACGCGATTCACCCGCCAAAACCGCCGCAACAACCGCGCCAACCCCGCCTCACAAGCTGCCTGCGGCCGACCTCTCGGCCGTCCGCTGCCGCATCGCCTGGCCGCGTGAGCCCGCAGCCGGCCTCAGCCGCGGCTCGCGGCTGTGCTCGGCCTCACGACCGTCCGTCGTCGAGGCTCACGACCGCGCACCCGCGACCGCGAGTGCCCGCGACCGACCGCCGTCGAGGCTCGCTGCTGCGCGCTGCTATCGCGAGCTCCCACGGCCGGCGAGATCGCAACTGCAAGGGGGCACGACCGGCCTCATGGCCGGCCACCGCCGCGCCTCGCGGCCGCACACGTACTCCAGCGAGGGGCCGCAACTTGCCCTCTGCCGACCTCTCCCTCCTGCCCGGGCGGTCTCCCGCCACTGGGGCTCGCCGCTGGTTGAGCCCTCTCCTCCGCCTTCGATCGTCCCCACACGATCTCCATCGCCCGATCGTCCCCACACGATCTCCATCGTCCGATGTGCGGGTAATTACCTGCGTAATTACTGACGTAACCACCTATTATTGGCGGGTGTGCTTAGCCAAAATTATATCGGTCTGCACATAGTAAAATTATTAATGATATACACGCATTAAATTTTAAAAATTTGGCTTGCAAATTGTAAAAAAGGTGGTTATTTTTTGCGGATAACCGCGTAACCATCATTGAAGCCTATAAATAAGACCTCAGTCTCTCCTTCATTTCCACCTTTTTTCTCCTCCACTTCTCCTACGCGCTTGAGAGCTCCATCGAGAATCTCCTTCGCTCCACGAAGATCTTCACCCACCATCGTCCACCTTCATCCATCTTCGTGCGAACCCGAATGTTCCACTCCATGTGCACGCCTCCCACCGCAGCTAACATTCCGCGCGCATCGTTCTCAGAACTCAACCCCATCAAGTCAGCTGCAAGCTCTCTTCGCCCTAGTTTCCGCGGCGAACAGCAGGATACACACCGCATGCATCAAGACGCGCAGAACGCGTCACTCAAGATTTCAAGCGCCAGAAGAAGACCGTCCGAGCTCCAGAGTGTGGTCCTCCCCACCAAGACCAAGAAAAAGACTTAGTTTCGAGAGTGGTGGCTTGTCACCCTCTGAACGCATCTCTCTCTCTCCCCTTGCAAGCTGTAACGAGGAGCGGTCTGTCGTCCTCACATTCTCTCAAAAGCCCTTTAAAGCAACAACTGATAGTGGAAGTTTGGTCGGGACCGCCATTCCGGCTACGAGGATTTTCACACATTTCCGGAGTTTTTCACGTTAAAAATTGTCTTGCCAGCTGCCTCCTTTCTCAGTGACTGTTTGCGCGCTCGACTGCTCCATAGCTAAGACGGTCCAAATTAGACCGGTCTAGCAAGAGGCTCGAGTGAGCCGCAACAAGTAAAACTATGTACATCAATCCTACATTGCATAATATATTGTGAGGGATATTTATCCACTAAGAACTCCATTTACTGATTTTTGACGTTAACCTAAACTTGTAAGATTTGAAGAGAACAAAAAAAATCAAGTGAAGAAATAAAATTCGAGAGAAGACAGTGAGATGTAGAGGACAGTGAGAATAGGAGAGGAGTAAGCAATCATATGCTTGTAATAACCTTCATCGGACAAATCTGAAAAACAATGGAGAATCTAGCCAGAATCCGAGGGCATACCGGAGAGGACAGCGAGATGGAGAGGTAGTCGGCAGCTAGGAGGCGACTGGCGAGGGGGCGAGGCAGCTAGCAGTGGGCCGACGATAGAGGAGAATGTCTTTCCGCGTGAGGTAAGGGTGATCGAGAGTGTAGGAAATGCTTTTAGGGCAGGCTCGTGAGATGAATCTGCCTATTTTACGCAACGCGCATCTGCGAGAAGCTGGGCCGGCTCCGCTTACCTAAAACGGCCAAAAATGGGGCTTCTAAGGACGTTCTGTTTCAAAAGTGGATCAAACAAACATTTTATTAATCATGTTTGCATTTCGAATGGAGCTTTTCCATCAGATCAACATAAGCTGTTCCAAACCGAGTCTAAATGTCGGTTTGAAAATAACTTTTTTTATCTCAACACTTCAAACTTTGACTCGTTCTTTTCATAATTTCCTTCATAACCATCACCACTGAAACCGCTCTCCCAAATATGACCTTAATCAATTGTTTCTTTAAGGACTGATTTGTTTTGGCACATTTTGAAGTTGTTTGTGCTCAGGTCTGAAGCGGGTTTCCAAAAGAGTTTTGATATTTGCTGTGTTACTTTTTTGTAATCTTAATTATAGTGTTTGTTATAGCTGATTGCAATACTTGTTTGAGAATCTTACAAGAATGTTTTTTTTCTTGGAGGACTTCATATTTTTTCCAGGATAGTTGTTTTTATATTTGAACTGATACCAACCTCCATCTGAATTCCTACCATCTTAGATGATTCCTCTCTTCATGCATTTGAAGTGAGCTTCAAACCTCTGATTTTGACTGTTCTTTGTAACCAATGAATTGAGATCCATTTAGGATGCAACCAATTATTCTTGGATATTTGACTGTTCTTTGTAAGTTTTTCGAATACGATGTAGATTCCATATTTGCAATTCAGAATTGCCGCATCTTAATATGGCCGCAGAACAGTCCATCTCACAGTTGTCGTCCTATACCAATGGATCGATAGACCTATTCTTTTTTCAAAACAATGATAAAACCCTTTGCCTAGCAAAGGAACTTGAAGTTTCACCTTGAAATGGGAATCTGTAAACGAATCTCGTTGTGCACTGATGCTGTCCATTAAAAAAGTCCACCCAGTTCTTAAGGGACGTTAAACATCATTTGATTTGTTGTTGTTTTACAGTAAAGTTGAAAACTTTAGTAATTAGGTTTGCCTTGTTCTTTACTGCAGACAACATTGTTAAACCATATTTTGACTGCTGACCATGGAAAGCGCATTGCTGTGATTGAGAATGAGGTATGCCTCGTCATTTGTTAAGTACTTAAACTTATGCGTTCTCATTCCTTTACTTTTGTTGTATTTCACAAATTAATGTTCTCTATCAATAACTGTCACATTTAATATATAGTAGATGTTTAAATTTTTTTGTTTTGAGTAAATAATAACTGTTTATCGACCATGTTGAAAGATTTTTTTGTATTCTATTTAGATTATTCATGTTCACTATGTTTGCTACTTGTAAAAAAGGAATAAATTTGCTCATATATATATATATATATGTATATATATATATTTAACTACATTAAAAAAAGTAATTTGGAGTTGTAAAATTAATCTTAGTCATCCAATATGTGCCAAGCTTTTGATCTCAGCCGTTCAATGAAGTGAGAGAAAGAAAGAGAGAAGAGAGAGGGGGGAGAGAGGGAGAGGGAATCTTTATAGCCCTCCTATCACTACATTTAGGGATAGGAGGGAGAGGGGGAGAGAAGAGAGATGGAGAGAGAGAGAGGGCATGATAAATTTATTTTTTAGATAAAAATTTACATTTTTTAACAAAATAAAAATAGGAATATTGATTCATATTTTTTACGGTCATTTTAAGTACTCATATGTATATGTTTGAATAAAAGTAATTGCTCATATGCGGGTGCTACCTGCTCATAGGCGGGCGCAACCCGCTCGAATGCGAGCACAACTTGCTTGATTGCGGGCGAAGCCGGTTAAGAGTCAACGAGCACTGGAGAAGCCCATGCGGAGCTGCTCGTACACACACACACACACACACTTAACACAGAACGAATCTATAGGTGACGGACGCGCGATGCCCTAACCATATGCAATGCAAACGAGTACACAACAAATGTAGTTGACCTATAACAAACCCTAAAATGAAGATGCAGGGTAAATGCAAATACACACATTCCATTGAACAAGATAACTATGATTTAAACCCTAAACTTTAACGCGATACTCGTGAATGTCTCAATCATTCAATTATATTTCCACGCACAATTCTTTAAACAATATTAATTTAAAATCTAGCGCAAACGTGACAAATGATCACAAATATTATAATTTAGGCAACAACAAAAACAACACTCAAACCTTTATCCCACTATAGTGGGGTCGGTTATATGGATCCTTTGTCGTCATTGTGCCCTATTTTTAATCATAATCTCACTAATACCCAAGTACATCATATCTTTTCTTATAGTTTCATTTAATGTCTTTATTGGTCTACCCGTCCTCCATTTAACATGCTTAGTGATTAAAGTCTCACAATACCTAACAGGTGCCTATAATGATCTCCTTTGTACGTGTCCAAACCATCTTAGTCGAGCTTCTCGCATCTTCTCTGCAATTGGTACCACTCTTCTCTTATCCCTAATAGATTCATTTCTAATTTTATCCAGTTGTGTGTCCACACATCCACCTAAGCATTCTCATCACCGCAACTCTCATTTTTTGCTCATGTACACAATTCACTGCCCAACACCTAGAACCATAGAGCATTACTGGTCTAATTGCAGTACCGTAAAACTTACCTTAAAGTTTTAATGGTACTTTACGATCATATAAGATCCCTGACGCGCTTCTCCACTTCAACCAACCTACTTGAATTCTATGTATCACATCTTTATCAACACCTCCATCTTTTTGAGCTATCGATTTAGGATAGTTAAGGCACTCACTGTGGGAAATATCTTGATCCCTTACCTAATTACGAAGTCATCTCTCCTTCTTGCACTGCTAAATTTAAGCTCCATATACTCCGTATTTGCCCTGCTCAACGTAAAACCCTTCTTTTTTAAAGTGTATTGCCAAGATTCATGTTTCGCATTTACACCATCACGCGTCTCATCGACTAAAACGTTATCATTCACAAATAATAAACACCTATGTATTGCTTGTTGGATATGTCCAATGAGCTCATCTAAGATAAGAGTAAAAAGATAAGGGCTTAAAGCTGAATCTTGATGTAAGCTAATAGTGATAGAGAATTCCCGTGTTAATCCTTCAGATGTCCTCACCCTCATCACTGAATTTGTATACATGTCTTTGATTATGACAATGCATGATACATTTACACCTTTCTTTTTTAAGACTCTTCATAAGATCTCTTTTGGAACTCTATCACAAGCCCTCTCAAGGTCGATAAGCAGTATATGCAAATCTTGTTTTTGTTCTCAATTGTTGTCAATGAGTCACCTCAAGAGATGCATAGCTTCCATGATTGACCGCCCTGACATGAATCTAAATTGATTATCCGAGATGCTAGTCTCTCGTGTTACTCTTCTTTCTATTATTCGTTCTTATAGTTTCATGATATGTCTCATTAATTAATTACTCTGTAATTAATACAATTTTGTAAATTTCATTTGTTCTTATACAAAACTAAAAAAATACTTTATCTCTATTGGTCCAACATACTCTTCGACTTCAGTACTTATTGAAGAAACATGTAAGTTACATAATTTCTTCTTTCCCTAGAAATTTTTATACTTCGATGAGCATATCGTCTGGCCTAACCTCTTTTCCATTTTTCATATTCTTTAGAGTATCTTTTAACTCCGATACTTAAATTTTACGATAAAACGTTATGTTCCTATAATTCTTCGATTTACTTAACTCTTTTAAGTTCAGTTCACCGTCTTTTAAAAAATATCCTTTTTATTGCTTTTTAATAGCCACGTCATCCGTTAAAACTGTATCTATTTCATCTTTATACATTTAACTTGGCTTAAATCTCGTCTTTTTCTCTATAGCTCGAGCAATTTTATATATGTCACGTTCTCCATTTTTGGTATCTAGTCGTTTATAAAATTCTTCATAAACTTGACTTTTACTTTACTTACTGCATGTTTAACTTCTTTATTGTTGACTTTATAACTTGTCAAGTTTTCATCATTCGTACAAGCGTATGATATTTTATAACCGACCCTCTTTGCCCTCACTTTGTCTTGTACTTCCTCTTTCCACCACCAAGATTTTTTATTTTGGGGCGAACGGCCATTTGATTCTCCAAGTATGTTCTTTTCTCTTATCCTTAAATGTGAAAACATAATTTCTTATGAGATAGTAGGATCAACATAAGAGCCATCACCTAATTGTTCCATAACTGTTGTTTTGAAAGTAACATGTTTTTGCATCTTCAAGTTTCATCATTGAATTTTTTTTGTAGCACTTTTGTCATTGTCTTAAATTTATTAAATTTAATTTGCACGCCCAACACCACTAACTTATGTTGTACTGTCAAATTTTCTCCTGATATGATTTTGCAATTTTTGCAAATCGTTTTATCCATTTTGCGAGTCATATAGTAATCAATTTGTGACTTATTTGATATGCTTTTAAACATAATTAAATGTTCTTCCCACTTCATTAAAAAGTATTTGTCATAATTAACTCATATGCTATGACAAAGTTTAAAATGATTTTTCTTTCATTTCTTTTTTCATATCAAAATCTTTCATGAACAATTGTATAATCTGTATTTCCTTTCTCTATATGTCTATTTAAGTCTTTTCCTATAAAAGTCTTCTCTTTTTGTGAGATTTTCTTTATTAAATCATCTAAGTATTCCCTAAATTGCACTTTAATAACTTCACTTAATCCTATTTGTGGCGCATAAACACTGATCATAATAATAGTATCCTTTACTATGACCAATTTAAGAGCTAAGATTCTATCACCTTTTCTACTTGCCCTCAAAACTCCATCCCTCCAAGTAGTATCCACAATGATACCCACTCCATTACTTGTTTTATTTTTTCCATGTACCATAATTTAAAACTTAAATTGTCCAAAAAAAAATAGCTTTCATAGTCACCCATCTAGTCTCTTGCAGACATAAGATATTTATCCTTCTCCTAATCATCATATCCATTACTTTCATCGCTTTTTCTGTTATCGTACTTCTATTCCAACTTCTAAACCTAAGTCGCTCACAAATTCTACGATAAACTTTTCCTAGGACGTCTAATATGTGAGGATGTTTACCTATTTAACACTATACCCAAGTACTTTTTAGAGGTGCAGTGGTCCTTGCTATGACACCGCTTTCAGACCATACGACGAGTACTCTTGCATATTTAATACTATACTCAAGTTCTGGAGATGTAGCTGTCCTTGCCAAGACACCACATTTAAAACATACGACGCGTTTTTAGGGGGAACAACCTAGCTTTTGCACAATTTCTCAAACAATTCACATTCATACGAGTGACTAAATTTTACGCTGTCTGCTTACCTAACACTACCCTCACTATTGTAATTTAGGCAAATAGATAATAAATGCAAATTAATTGACAATGCTAAAATTAAATGCAATGACGAATATAGTACATACATAAATAAATTAGATGAGCCAAATTAAATGAGTATTGTATTAGTAGCAATAAGTTGGAAAATGCCTGTATAATGTAAAGGAAATTGAAACTACAGTGTAAAAATCAAGTAATCAATGTCGGTGGTAGAGGGAAGATCCGGTAGTGGCTGTCTGGAAGGGAGAATGTTTTTGTGTAGGGGTTGTTGGAGTGGAGAATGGGATTTTGGGGGCTGGTATTGACTGGGACGAGCCTTGGAATGGATAGTTTTGAGGTGGGGATGATGGGGATGTCTTAGGGTTGCTGTTGAAGGAGTTAGGGCTAGGTTGTTGTTGGCGGACTGAGAGTGGGCTGGAAGGGGGCTGAAAGAGGGCTGGAGAAGGAAGGGAGGCGATAGTTGGGTAGGGCAGGGTCGTCAGAGGCAGCTGGTGGGTTAGGCGAGGTTGCAAGAGACACTCGCGGCTGAGACGATGGCACTGGAGGCAAGGGAAGGCGGCTATGGGCTCAAATCTGCAGGAGAACGAATGGGGAAGGAACGTCAGAGGCTATGCAGACTGTGGTAAGCGAGAGATGGAGGTTCTCGTGGATGGTAGGGGTTGTGGCTTGCCGTGGAGATGAAGGAGGAGGGTTTCCGGCTGACTGGAGGAGGTTGGGGGTGGCGCTGTTTCCGTGGACAATTGTTGGAGGGAGGGAGAGACTCGTTGAAGGAGAGGGAGGCGGCGAATGGGGGTGTTGGCACCCCCAGGAGCTGGGACTGATGGCATCAACACCATGCAACTTCCTCGACATCGCATCGAGGGAAGGACTGAACAACTTTTCATTTTGGAAATCTAATTTTTCAATACCCCTCTCTACTCCGAAGGATAAATTAATTGAATATAAATAGAATGTTTGGTATAATACTGATGATTAAAAATGTTGTTGGATAAATTGAATGATCACGGAAGATCAGACGATCTAATGTATATTTAAAGGTCTTTTTTGATGTTGCCTTAATTTTATAATTCCTAACATTTGAATAGAATGTCCGCACTTTTGTAACATGTTTGTTTTATTTTAAATAGTTTGTTTCATTTTATATATTTCAATTCATTTTAAATAGTTTGACCCAGTCAAGCTCCGATGATCTTGCTACCATTTCTTGAGGAACTGAATTTTCTTTTTCATTTCCATTCCAAAATTCTTGTGTTTCCACGCCCTTTTCTTAGGAACACATACAAGAAAAAAGGATAACGGTAACCCCACCATGAGCACTTCATTTTAATTTATGAATTGAATAGTAATAAAAAGATATGTCCTATCGAGACATAATTTGTCACTTGCTATCCTCTTAGCAGGCAAAGATGGACCCCCGTGGAAAGAACTGTTCATTCAGATCGACATGAAGACCCAACTCCATTACTTTACCAGAATCCATGTTGTATATTTATAACAGTTGACCTCCTTGCTTCTCTCATGGTTTGTTAATTCGAATGTTTTGGTTATTTAGAATGGATTTTTCTGTGGGATCTAGTGAAGTTCCCCTTCAAATGGTACCAACTGATAGAGATCCGTTCTGGGCATTTGGTGAGAAGTTGGTTGCAAATGACATAAACCGAATTAAATGCAACTACTATAAGCAGGCAGCGAACGGTGGAATTACCCATTTCAAACATCACTTGACTGGGTGGTAGGGTAATGTCAAGTCATGGTTTCAAGTTCTCGCCGAAGTGAAGGCAAAGATTGAGTCGACCCTCAATTCAAACTTGGAGAGCAAGAGATTGAAGAGAGCAAAGTTACAAGCAATCTTGAATGAGGTAGTAGTTGGAGGAGCGCAAGATGATGAAGTAGATGAGTCTGCTGCTCGTAGGAGTTTGCATTCAGGAATAGGGTCCAAGGGGCCAATTTGTTCAAGCTTTTGCGGAGTCAAGCAAGGTAAAAGATTTGCAAGAGAGTACCATTGAGAGCAAGTACAAAAAGAAAGCCAAGGATGATGCGACATTGTACATAGGTAAATGGGCACATGAAAACGGGATCTCGTTCAATGCCATATGTAACTCTTCTTTCCAGCAAATGACACATGCTATTAGGTTATATGGACCTTGGATGAAGATCCCTACCTTTTATGAGTTAAGAGATAACTTTTGCAAATGGAGGTGGAGAGGATGAATGAGATGTTGCGCACATTCACCCAGACCTGTAGATTGAAAGGGTGCACTATCATGACTGATGCATAGATTGATACACTGCAGTTCAAGAGTGGCATTCTGGATTTCAAAGAATGTCTCCTACACACATGATAAAAAGTTAACTTCTTGGATGAGCCGATTGATAGCCCCGAGAGCCCAAAAGAGAACAATATCTTGCAGATTATGACGGACTATGCGTCTAATAATATGGCTTCATCAAAGTTATGACTTTGAAGAGGCAAAAGATCTTTTGGGCTAGTTGTGCAACTCATATGACTAATCTTCTGTAGCATGATATAAGAAAGCTTAAATTGATAAATAATTCTATCTCCTCTGGCCGCGAACTCTCTGTCTTCATCTACGGGTCATACCATTTCTCTCGACATGTTTAGAGAGTCGACGAAAGAACTAAACTTCTCACGAGCTTGTTCGACCTGGTGTGACTAGATTCACTACATTATTTCTATCATTAAAAAGTATCTTGAATACAAAGCAGTTGAGAATATTCACATCTTCAAAGTGGGAAACAACAAAATTAGCCAGTAGCACTGAGGGAAAATAGGTAAATGTATTGTCTATTTATTCACTTCAATTTAGAATATTATTTGAAATTTACGCTTTATGTTATTTACATATTTTGCATATATTAGGTTGCAATGATGGTGTTGAGCTCAAGATTTTGGGTGAATGTAGAGCTGACTGTTGCTATATTCATCCCATTTGTGAAGGTTTTGAGAAGAGTCGATGATGATACACCTTCCATGAGGTGGTTATATGTGAATATTAAAAAAACTATTGAGGAGGTTGTTGCTATTCTCAATCACCAAGAGAACAAATACCTTAATTTATGGAAGTTGATCATTAAAAGATGGGCGAACAAGTTGAGCAGCACTCTGCATCTTGTAGGATATTACTTAAACCCATTTTTATTATTCCCACCTAGTAGAGATTGAGGCCGCCAGAAGGTTTATGAGTGGTTTTGTTGAGTGTCTCTGCAAGATGTGGGGTTTCAGAATGTTGTTTATGAGGTGGTAATTTCCATTATTGAAATGTTTTAATGAATAGATATATTTGAATGATCCTTTTATGCAGGATCACATTAATACTGAGCTTGATCTTTACCAATACCTATAAAGATTATTTGGTAAAAATATGACAAAAAAACTACAAAAGCCTAATTTTGTTCCAGGTACAATTTAATATTGTTTGTTGATTAATCCAATATTTTTTAATGATGCATAATTAAAATAATTTGTCATTTTGTTTTTCCACAGTACATTGGTGCACGCTTAACAATGCTGATACGCCTCACCTTAAAATTTTGGTTATGAAGATTTTGAGGCGGACTACTTCATCCTCTGGCTATGAGAGGAGTTAGAGCACTTTTGAGATGTTATGCATTAATTTAGTGATTTAGTCAAACAAAAATATCTTATTATATGATTGCATGCATTATTTATATATTTTTAATTTTATTGATACATTTTAAGAAGAAAAATATACTTGATAGTAAAAGATTGAATGATCTAGTTATTGCAATGTTTAACGATTTATTGAAGTCGAAATATCTTGACACATCTCGAGATTCTTTGACAGCTATGAACTCGGATTCGGGGAAGGTATGTGAGTGGATGGTGAATGCTGATGATGGCGAGGATGATAATGATGACTGCGATGAAGTCTTTCCTGGAGAGGGGTTGACGTGGGTATAACTTGGAGATATTGTCGACATTGATCTGGATGTTAGAAGGCCTTCTAGAATAATGAATAACAAAGTTGTGTCCATGAGTGAATAGAGGAAGGGAAAGAGAAAAATATCTGAAAGGGATGAGGCTGATTTTGAGGGTTTGTTTGATGATGATCATATGTGATGAGTATGTGATAGATGAAAAGTGTTATAAATCAGAACTTTTCATTATTCAATACCTTGACTCCTTAATATATATTAATAATCATTGCAAGGGGGAGGGTACGAAAAGGAGTAAATACAAAAAATTATTCATTTTAAATTTCATACCTCTAACAACCCCCTCAAGTTGGCGTGCGATATCTGTCGTGCCTAACTTACCCATAATTTTTCCAAAAGAACTCAGACTCAATCCCTTGGTGAGCACGCCAACTAGTTGTTAATAAAAAAGAACGAATGGTGTACTCAAAATTACCCTCACTATGTTTTTTTTGATGAAATGCATGTCAATTTCCACACGGTTAGTGCGGTCATGTTGGATGGGATTATGCGCAAAATCGATGGCTGCCTTGTTGTCGCAATAAAGCCTGATTGGATCCATGCTTTCAATCCCAAGATCCCTCATAATGGACTGAATCCACAATCCTTCACAGATTTCATGTGTCATACCTCTAAACTCTGTTTCAACACTTGACCTAACAACCACGTGTTGTTTTTTGCTTCTTCAAGTCACTATATTGCCAACACTAAAGAGCAATATCCAGAAGTCGACCTCCGATCATCAATTGATCCCGCCCAGTCAACATCAATTTAGACTTATATTGTCAACTCATTGCCAAGTGAGAACAGGATACCCCTTCCTTGAGAGGACTTGAGATATCATAAGATCTTGTGGGCAACATCTGAGTGGCGAGACCTCGGTGAATGCATGTATTGACTGATAACCCTAATCACGTGTGAGATATCTGGACATGTATGAGATAAATAGTTAAGCCTCCCCACCAGTCGTCGAAATTCAGTGATGTCATCAACAACTTCCCCGTCGTCCTTCCTAGCTTATGGTTGGCCTCAATAGGGGTGTCAACGGGTCTACACGCACTCATCCTTGATGTCTCTAGCAAGTCGAGGATGTACTTTCTCTGAGAAATGAAAATCCCATTCCTAGATCTGGCGACTTCAATACCTATGAAGTACTTGAAATTCCCAAGGTCTTTTACCTCAATTTCCCTTACTAGTCTCGCTCAGAATTTTGATCTCCTCCATGCCATCACCTGTTATAATAATATCGTTCACATAGACGATAAAAGCGGTCAATTTTCCCTGCTGTTATTTATAAATAAGGTGTGATAGACATTGCTCTATGTGTTGCCAAATGTCATTATGGCTCCATGGAATCTACCAAACCTGGTTCGAGGAGTCTGTTTCAAGCCGTATAGAACTTTCTTCGACCTGCAAACCTTTCCTCCTGACCCTTCTAGATCAAGACTAGGAGGTAGGTACATGTAGACTTCCTTTTCTAAATTCCCATGAAGGAAGACATTCTTCACATCTAACTGCTTGAAGTTCCACCATTGGTATACTGTACATGAGAGCAGAATTCTAATGGAGTCCATCTTTTCTATAGAGAAGATCCACTTACACTCAACAACAATCTTCCCTTGAGGAAGGTGCACCAGATCCCACATATAATTTTTTTCAAGAGCCATCATTTCCTCAAGCATTGCTTCCTTCCACTCTTGGTGCCCAAGAGCTTCCTGCCAAGAGGAGGGGATGGATATGAAGGACAGAGGGGTGACAAATACTCTACGCAAAGGAAACAGAGAGTCATAAGTCACAAAGTGAGATAAATGATACAGGGCAGAATTAGAATTACCTCCTTAAGTACCAAAAAATGGATCTGGTGTTGGACCAGGCATCATGGGCGAAGCTTGTGTGTTTGTGCCCCTACGTCTCAGCGTATAAACCTACAAAGGAGGAGGTGATATAACTGGACCATTGGGAGTAGGAGTAGTACTAGGAGGCTAAAATGAGGGAAAAATTGGTAGAGGATGAGAAGGGGAGCTCACTTCCATAAAGAACTCCCCCTGAAGAGAGGTTCTATAATAAGCTTTGGATTCTCAAACCATGACATCCATAGTGACAATTGTCTTTTTTGTCACAGGATGAAAGCATTTATAACCTTTTTGAGTTGAAAAACACCCAATAATGACACACCGCCAAGCACAAGAGTCATGTTTGGATTTGTGATGCACATTAATGAAACACACATTAAAAGATACAAGAAGAAATTTGAGTGTGAGTAACTTGAAGGGTGTCAAAAGGAGTTGGACACGGGTAGATGTACAATTAATGTGGTAATCGGCGGTAAGAACTGCATCTCCCAATAATATTTAGGAAGGTGCATTTTAAGTAAGAGACAACGAGCTACTTAAGAAAGTGACAATTTTTGCGCTCAACTACACCATTCTGGGCAGGGGTGTAAACACATGAGATTTGGTGGATCCCCTAATCACCAAGGTAGATCTGAAAACTAGAGTCAATGTACTCATAACCATTGTTGTTGCGCTTGAATTTAATGGTAACATTGAACTGAGTAACAATCAGTTTATGGAAGCGTTGAAAGAGAGGAAACACGTCATTTTCTTTTTTCATCAAGTAAACCCAAGCGTAACGAGAAAAAAATCTATGAAAGTAACAAACTAGTAACACCAGAAATAAAAGCAACATGGCAAGGACCCCAAACATCCGCATGAATAATGATAAATGGAATAGTACTAAGGAGTGAAATGTTAGGAAGAGAGATACATCAATGTTTATTTGATTCACACACATCACAATTGAAAGTAGGGGTGAAAATGAGTCAAGTTCGAGTCAAGTTTGGCAAAATTTCCAAGCTCGAGCTCGAGCTGATCATTTCAAACACGAGCTCGCCGAGCTCATTTTATCCTGGCCCAAGCTCGAGCTCAATGCCTACTTATCGAGCTGGAGCATGAATTTTGAGATCGCGAGCTTGAGGCGAGCTCGAGCTTCTCACGAGCTTTTTAGCTTATGAGCCTTATTTTATGTATATTTTTTAAAAATATAGAAAAAAAAGCTTGCAAGCTGGCTCGCGGGCTCATGAACAATAATGTCTGAGTCCAAGCTCGACTCGTAATTGAGCTTGAGCTTTTTTCAAGCCGGCTCATCGAGCTTTCGAGCTGGCTCATTGAGCTTTTGAGCCATCTCGACTCAACTTGCATCCCTAATTGAAAGCATTAAGCAATATATTTGAAATAACAGAAAGCAAAATTTTCTTAGTAGAAATTTAAGGATGTTCTAGGCGATAGTGCCTGGAATCCAAATCAGAGGACTGATCCACATGAAGAGCCTTTGATGGGGGCAACAAAGCTGGAGGGAGTAGAACTAACACGTAGAGGCCTTCACATAGTGTACCATATTGAAGAATTGAAAAAAAGTCACAGAACAGTTCATAGAGCTAGAAGTGACTAATAAAGAAAAGATTCCGAATAAACTTTGGAACATGGAGTACAAAGAGAGAGTAAGTGAGGAGCAGGGTATGTATCCTTTCCCTGCAATAGGGGAGAAAGATCCATCAACAATGCTAACTTTGTCTTTACTAGACAGAGGGGTGTAGGACACAAAACCTGTAGCAGACCCAATCATGTGGTCTATGATTCCAGAGTCAATGATCCACTGAGAAGAGCTTTGAGTGGTGGCAGAATGAGTACCTAGAAGGCCTATGTGAGCATAAGAAGATGAGGATAAATTAGATGACTAAAAAGGAGGAATATGCATCAAGCAAAGTAAGGCCTGCATTTCTTTAGCAGAAAGTGCAAGGGGAACACCGGTAGGTTCTAGGAAATTGTGGAGGGAAGAGTCTCCATGGCATCCGAAAGATGCACATATCGAGATGGAGGCGGTCAACCCTGAGAACGTCTATAGCCACGACCTCGACGAGGAGCTGAACTCCTCTTGGAGGAGGAAAGCCGTTAAGCTTGAAGCAGGTGTCTCGAGTATGACAAATCTTCCTACAATAATAACAGACCAAATGGTCCTTCTCCATGAAGTTTGGCCTAGTGTCGCATGTAGGACGACCACTATGGCTGAACTAAATAACAAGAGCGGAGCCCTCAGAGACAGAGTCTGAAGGTAAAGTCTACCTGCGATCAAATTCTTGCCGCACAAAACTGTAAACCTCTGGTAAATCGGGGAGGGGGGAATGCCCAAGAATATGAACATTAATAAGATCAAAATCACGATGCAAGCCATTAAAGAATTCAAAAATCTGGTTGCGTTAAGCAAATCAAAGTGATCATATTCCTGTTAAAATTGAGTAAATCCCAAGTAGCAGGCTTAGGGAGGCAAACACCCTGTCTCAGAAGAAATATTCATTGCTGCAGTTGAAAACTCTGAGCGGCATTCCCCCAACAATAATAGGAGGCTTCAACACGCTTCCAAATGTCCGCGGCAGTATCCATGAACAGATAATTTTGGGCAATGGGTTTCGGCATAGAGTTGAGAAGCCATGCCTTCACTGAGGAGTTTTCAGACTCCCATTGCAAACAATCTGATGATGGCATGATGCTGACACAAGTTCCCTTGTGGTGCCTCTGACATATCCAAACATACGACATCTTTTTAGGGCAAGAGTGATGAATCGAGCCTATGAGAGATAGCTGCTACCATCTAGTTTTATGGTGTGGTAATTTGAGGGTGTCGTGGTCATGATTCATACTGCTAGGGCCCATAGAGGATAGTTGAGTAGAAGAGATGCCTCCTCCGGAGGACAATATGCAAAGAATCAACGCTTTCAAACATAGCTGATCAAGAATAAAAATCAAAGGCTTGTTGAAATTATTGGTAGGAGCACGAGGCTAGGTTTTCTCTCATAAAAAGAGGAAAACGAAGTCGATCCCGACAATTGAACCATCCAAGGAACCTAATCAGGTATATGAATGAGGAGGAAGAACCATCTCCTTAACAATAGGAAAATCGAATGCCGGAACAAGGGATCAACTCCCTATGAGCCCGACGTCCCTTGCCGTCGAACGACGCTGGCGACAGAGTGACGAGTTGCTGGGAACGAAGGAGCGGAAGGAGCAAAAGGTTGTTGTAGACGAGTTGTTGGGAATGAAGGTGCAAAAGGCTGTTGTTGTCAAGATGTTGGGAGCAGAACAAAAAGCGAGCGAGCACTGAGAGACGGGACGACGAGATGCAACACGAGTCATGGTCGACTGGAATTAGGTTTGCTCTGATACTATGTTGTAAAACTTTTCATTATTCTATACCTTGACTCCTTAATATATAGGAGTAAGTATTACAAGAGTGGAAAATACAGAAAAGCGCAAATACTTAAAAATAATAGGTATGTTTGAAATATAATTTTTAAAATTTTGATGTTATAGAAAATATATATAGTTGCAAACATCTTAAAATTGCTAGTTTTATAATGTTTGCATCATTAACTTATTGTATGTGTTTTACTTATCGCATTATGCCGTTCTTATTTCTGTAAAATAAATATTTCATAGAGCTTTTAAGATTTAGAAGTTCAATAGATTGTCAAATAGTTAATATGGTAACATATGAAAAAGTAACATGTAATTATACACATATATAATTAATTAAATATTAAAATTCAATATATGAAATATCTCCGATATATAAAAAACCAACATGAAAAACCCAAACCGACGTGTCCCCGACATCGGACATTTGCAACCTTGATAGCGTCCCTAGGAATGACGGCGACGTTGGAGGCAAGGGTAGGCGACGACGACGATGACGTTGCTGGAGGCATGGGTAGGCGACGATGTCGTCGCTGGAGGCAAGGGTAGGCGGCGACACTGGAGGCTGGCAGCTCTGGAAGAAAGGGAAGGTGATGACAGGCCGTGAAAGGTGAACGACTGGGAAAGTCTTGCTGGAGGCTATGCGGGCCGTGGGAGGCGGCGAACTGTGGTTTCCGACTCACACATATCCACATATGTTGTATTCATGGTTTTATTATCTACACATGTACTTATATATATATATTCTTAAACACATTATTATTATTTTATTTCTTCAAAAACAAGTATTTTACTCTTCTTTTTGTATATGGATAAAGGGGTGACAACAATCTCCACGAGAAACATGAGACTAAACAAGAGAACGAGAAATGTACGTGGGTTCAATGTGGTTTTTTTATTTTTTGGCTTTAACTCTTTCCCTCATGCTGAAGCATATATATCAACTATGCCCAATTTCCTACATGTAGCAAAAAATGACAGAGAGAGTTTTGGTTAATATGTCGTCCAATTCTTTGTTTGATGTTATGAATAGAGTGCATATACACTTATTGATGATTTCCTCTCAGATGAAGTGACCATTGAGTTTTATATTCTTTGTTCTTTCGTGAAACACAATTTTTTTAAGTTTGTAAATGACTGCCTTCTTGTGATAGTGCACAAACAGATGTATTCTGAGCCACTTAAATTCACAAACCGTCTGTGATTTTCCATGATACCCTACTTTTGCACTAGATCTATAAACAATAATTTGTTTCTTACTTCTCCATCTGACTAGGTTTCCCTTAGAAACGCACAATATCTCGAAGTAGCTTTTTTGCCCCCTTGTCTACATAACTAGCATCAATATATGCTTTGATACATAGTTGGACATTTTTCATGAAACAGAGACCTTTATCAGGAGATCCTTTGATGCATTATAATATCTTTATGGTTACTTCAAGACGACACTCTCTAGGATTATGCATAAACTGAGATTGCCCATACTGCAAATGCAAAGTCCGTTCTTATGACTATGAGATAAGCGAGTTTACCAACAAGACGTTTGTAGCGAGTGACACCTGAAGAAGAGGAGACACTTCATCCCAAAGATTGTCGATCCCTAAGGGAATATGAGTACAATTTGGCTTAGCTGCAAGCAAATCTGTCTACTTAAAGAAGATTCATGACAAATTTCTTTGTGACAATTTCAGTACCAAGGGAGTACCAAGGGGTCCCCATATCCTTTGTCACGAATTGTTTTCTCATGGTATATTTTTGTTTATTCCATACTAGATGCATCATCATTTGCACAAAGAATATCCACATAGACTATGAGAACATTAAGTCAGCATGACTTCGATAAAACCAATAGTGGAAAAAATCTGACTGAACTTTTCAAACCAAGCTTTAGGGATCTATTCCATTGATAACCTTTCTCAACTAATGTACTTGAGACTCCCCAATGAGCAACATACTGTTGAGGTTTCTCCATGTATATTGATCGCTATACATGGATATCGGGCTCACCCAAATTTTTTTGGCGGATCATCTCATTGGACTCACAATGGTCATTTAATACCTGCCACCTCGAGGGTTGGTTCCTGATGCGTTGGACGACAAGTGTACCGGTCACACAAGTAATATAAAATGAGCGAATTTCCCCAAGTATCGATCTCACAAGGAACACAGTAAGGGGGGAGTTAATATCGAGGAGGACTTGAGATGGAAGTCCTTAGGTCGGAGTTATCTATGGGGGGTTTGATATTTGTGGAAACAAAAAATAAAACTCTAACAACTACTCCTATGCAATGCCGCTATGCATCGCTTCGCCAGGCGGGATGGAAGACTACACAGGCCGCTATGCACCGAATCGCTAGGCGGATGGACGAGTAGGCAAGCGTAAGAACCAGAATTTGAGGGTCGTAAGCACCTCTTCGCTACACACGCCACTAGCAATTGCTAGTGCGACAAGAACAAATGGATGGCTGATGGATATAAAGGCGCAACTCAAGCTACTAAAACGGTAAAACAAGGCAAGATTTACATAGACATAAACCTAACAAAGTTTACACTAAAGAGCACATCAACATCTAAAATAAAGTCCTAAGTACACATAAACAACAACAAAGGAAGTACAAGGCAAGAGTTCGACCGAATCCGAAGTCTTGCTGAGGGTTCTCGGAGCGAAACGCCGGGTTGTCAATCCGCGTCCAAGCTCGGTCCTCAACTGCGTCCGAGGTAGAGAAGGCTGTCACTACCTTCCAATGGATCCCGTCTTCTTCGTGTCACGATGCCGGAAGAAGGTTGCAAGCTTCCCTTCGCTGGTTGGCTATGACACAAAAGCTTTCAATAGAGCTTATGGGTTGAAGGAGATGGCCGAGAGGAAACTCCGGCTAGAATATGGCGTTGAAAGCCGGAGTCTCTTCGATGGTGAGGAGGAAGAAGGGCGGCGGAACCCTCGGAGCTGGACGAAAATGGAGGGTGGAAAAAGTGATGTCCCGATCCGGAGAAAAATCTACGCTTAAATAGAAAAAGATCAGAAAAATGGTCACCCACGGTCCCGCGCACGACCGTGCGCTAACCGTGCGTTATTTACTTACAGATCTTAATCGCGGAAGAAGAAGCGTTGACCAGTGCGTTTTACTCGCGCACGGGCGATTCCGCCCGTGCGTGAAGGAAATCGCACGGGTAAACACAGAACACAGGAAATCAAGAGAAACAGGGGAACCATGCGTTTTACTCGCGCACGGGCGCGTTTGCCCGTGCGTGAAGGAAACACACGATTTACCCCAGAATGCAGGAAAACAGAGAAAAATGTGCAGACAGTGCGATTCCTTCTCGCACGGTTTGGCCGAAACCGTTCGGGAACAAAACGCACGGGTAGAAACAGAAGTCCCCAGAAAAGCAGTGTGAAACGCACGATTGCACTGAAACCGTGCGTGAAGAAATGCGCATGACCGTGCGTTTTACACAACGGAAAATGAGCTCCGGGACATCCCGACTACCTGCACAACAATGAAACCAACGGGAGCCCCAACTCCCAGCAACAGAGCAAAGCATAAAAGAAACAAAAAGAAACATGGGGAGCACCATGTGCTTACCCCCAACAAAAGAATACGCAATTGCACACCCTCGGGCCAAAATAGTGCACTTAGCGTGAAAAGCAGCATAAATGAAATATCAACGATAACACACTAAAAGTGAAGTGCAAGAGCGTTAAAACTAGCCCAGATGAGTCCGAAAAACCATATATAAATCGAACTCATCACACCCCAGACTTAACTATTTGTGCGTCCCGAGCAAACTAAATCTATGCAGATAGGAAAAATGACTTAGCTAACATAAAAATTGTGACATGGAGTAACCATGCGAAGTCGCATGCTCGTACGCGTACAAATATAATAGAGAAAATTTCTAAATATGCAAAATAATTTACACTTTTCACAATGCGTATCAAAATTTTATTATTACTCAAAAATGGAATCACGGTGAATCATCCGGTCACGCATAGGAAGAAAGTAGGCAGACCACTAAGGTGAGCTTTGCCAAAGACCAGGGCTCAGGATCACCTCCAAAGAAGTCCACCAATGTCGGGGACCGTACGCTTGCCCGTTCACACTCTCTCCGCGGCACTAGTTCGACCCAAGCGTGAATCCGTAGGACTTAAGGATAATCATGAGGCTTGGGTTACAGTGAGGTAGAAAAAGATAAACAGGAAGGCTATGCACCTAACCCAAATGAGCTAACATAAAAAGAATCCTTCTGCTAAACCAAAATACGCGCGGGTACACCACACCCCAGACTTAACTTTTAACATATGGGTGTGTGCACCGCCTACTCCAAACACAATCACATCTCCAAAAAGATTTTCAAACAAACCTTTTCTTTTCACTTTTCTTTTTTACATTTTTTTTAAAATCATTTTCTGTTCTTTTAACAATATCAACATTTTCTTTTAACAAAATCAGCAAATGGAAGCTTTGGAGCACATCCACATATTCACAAAGAATATCACCACATCACACCCCAACCTGAAAATGTAAAACACTAAAACTCGACTTGGGTGTGCGACTAGGATCGGCTATGAGGCTTTGGTGAATGAAGGTGGAGCTGAATCAAAAGAAGGGTAGGCACAGCGGGGATAGCAAGGATAAGACTTTAGGAACGGTACAAAGCTCAACCGAGCCAAAATGATGACCTACATCACGCTCGCGCTAGACTAACCATGCACCAATGCTTCGAGAGTAGCTTGGGGCATGTTCTTAGCCACCGAGAAAGATGATCCTTCCTCCCGACTTGAGCAAAACGAGTCTAGTGACGGCTACACACATCCCTACACTACCGTTCGATTCAACCAGATTCACCAATCTTTGAGTAGAATAAAGAGTCTTTACGCAAATATAAAAATATAAAACTATAAGCATACAGAAAAATTAAATCTACTTCAATTCTACACGAGACGAGAGCACTCGACTAGGAGCACTACATGAGTCAATATTTTACTCTATCTCATAATCCTATGCCAGCACGAAAATTTTCCCAAATCATACAAAGAAATAGTTTAACTCGCAACACGCAAAAAACTAAGCACGCACTCATGTGGGTGCAGTAGCGTGCAATGCAATGGACTAATCAAAATAAAAACAATAAAAGCTTCTAGCATGCACATGAAATGTGCGTGTGCAAAGGTAACAAAACTGACTCTCCCCCGGACTTAAACTAAACAACACATCATAAGATATTGAAATTTAAATCAAATAGAGCTAAGGGAAGAGGTTACCCAACACTCAGCTAGTGAGCATACCAGAAGACGCTTGAAAAACTAGAAGCAGGCCCACTATACGAAGAATCACAACCACACCAATACGAAGTTGTTATGAATGCCTGCAGGGGTGAGCTCCGCAAAAACAAAAGAAAAATATACAAAAGGAAATGCTAAGACTAAAATAGTCATGAAAATAAAAGTACAGAAAATGTAAGATAACTACTGGGGTTATTGTCATCCCAGCACAACTTATTCGATTCTATACAGTTCTAGCTAATGGGCCTATGAAATAAGAAATGCACAGGTAACTGACCAAATATCCGTTGCGGTAACGGGTACTGATACGGAGATAGAGCAGTTACCCCTCTGCCTAAATAATCATACCTACTCCTTGTAGGCAGAGGAAATAAGAAGTAAGAAGAGGAGGAGCACTGGTCCTCACTCATCTCACCACAAAATATATCCTTGCCCAGTAAGGTATCGTCTACAGGGAGACAACAGGAGGAGAAAGCAATCAATGAAGCTTCCTCAACAGAGGAGGAATCAACCTCCTCGCAAAAGAGGATGCTATCATCGATGACTCGAGCTGAAAGCTCCAATTCCTCCTGAAGCACATGCGAAGACTCAACCTGCACGGGCTCAGATACAGAAAGGGGATCAAGAAATAAAGGAGATGAAAAACTAAAATAATCAGAAATAGGGAGAGTGGTCCCGGTCTCACTCCCAGCAAGATCCAGGCGTAGATCACTGTCGGTGTCATATGATTCATGTCGAGGGGAATCTGAGAGCATGAGATCCTCGGTGGTGGTTTGGACCTCCTCATCTAACAAGGAAGTGGTAACTTCCTCATCAGAAAGGATCCCCTTATCAACACACCTCGGTGCGTCCTCATGTTCCAAGACGTAATACTCTCCATTAATGAGAATAATATCCTCGTCACACATGGGCACATGCTCAGGCTCAGAATCACAATCCGGCCTAACATCATCAACCGACTAACTAAAAATAGGGATAGATAATTCTTGCAAAGAAGGCGGAGGAACAACAACATCAGAGAAAATATGTGCTGGTTCCTCCGGGGGTGAATCAACAAGAGGGGAAAAATGCATAGGGAGAGGCGGCGGCGCAATGTCGTTACACCGATCAGCAGAAAGTCTGATGGGTATATTCGCAGCAGTCTCCCATAGACAAGGTGTTGCTGCGAATATATCATCAGAATCAGAAGGGGCAGCCATTTGAGAGGGTGATAGAGTGAATCGGATACCCGGTTCATCATCATCTTCCAACTGACGCTGAAATTTTGCGCAATCTTTCAACATGTGGTCGGTGCTACGACAACACAAGCACCGTTTTCCATTACTTCTCGGTCCAGGTTGGACCGGAGAGGAATAAGAAAAAGGTGAAGGCGTAGAAGAGAAGTGACCATAAACCCTGGGTATAGTGTATGAAGTACCATAAGAGGACGGTGCTCCATACACTGAACCATTAGAATTATGCTCCCAATCTTCAGTGGGGTACTCATCACTACCATGCCTATAATCCCCACACCATCGGCAACAGATATTCATATAAGAATACATGGTGCAACCACAAATAATTCTTCAACAGA